>JAEQML010047654.1:0-56263 GCA_016904865.1 Pissodes strobi | reverse complement strand
TTAACAGGCTCATATTATTGATCTTTGTTAAATTCTAGTAGTCGTTAATTGGATCTCCGCCAATAAACTAATTGAGAAGTTCAACATAATCACAAAATACGGTGCTCAAACCCTTTATTAAGGTATGACAAATATTATTTGAATATCGTATCTCATTAATTATTAATAAATAGAATACAGGAAAAAATTATTTTTCAACACCCTGATTTTTGAAAACGAACCGACAGGCGAAAAAATTTTATACCACATTTTCGTCTTACAATTACGTGAGGATTCACCAGTTTAATTTTTTTTGCCGCGGTTAGGAAACGTCCTATATATTGTATTTTGCCTAATTATGTTTGCAAATGCAGTTTTTGTTTGGCCGCCCTGCTTATTCATTTTATTACTACATTCAAGGTTCAAAAGGTTGATTTACTTATTTTTTCAGAAAATCAGCTCTGGAGCAAAAGAAAGTGAACTAGTAGGTACAAGTATTGCAAACCAAATTCAACGAAAAGAAAAATTTGAGAAGCTGAGGATATTGTCTCGCCATTATATATATAATATTATCAACCCCGCCTCATGTACAGGTATGAAAATGATCCAAGTATCATTTTAAACAATACTAACTCAAATATTTGAACAAATGAGAGACAAAACAACCATTTAGCATTTTTCGATTGAGTTATTATATTTTAGTTTTTTAATTTAGGCACTTTAATTTTTTGTAAACTATGTGTGAAAATAAAATGGTATTTTTGACGAAATGGCGAATGGGCAAAAAAATTTTCAACTGCGTTGATATGTTTTCAATTTGCATAGAAAACTCACATGTAATTAATTAGTGTCACCGACAAAAATTTTAAATTAATAAAAATATTTTGCTTTTTTGAATATTTCTTGTATTCTGACCAACAAAAACAAACGTTGGTTTGCCATTATTTTTATCTCTTTTGAAGTAGAAATAATTAATATATTTAATTTTTCTTACTCATTTTAGGTGAAGGAATTGACTATCAAACCAGTTAAAGGACGATTTTAGGTCCCAGAAGTCTCACTTAGTCAACTGGTGATCCATGTTATATAAATTAATGCATACATGGTGTTATTTGAATATCTGGTCAAAGTTCTGGATTTTATTCTTTAGTTAATTTTAAGATTAAAACTCAATATGAGCAAAACAGCTTAATATAGGGTGTTGAAATTGAAGAAAAACACACATTTTTTCGAAACGGCTAGAAGAAGCTTGGTGACAAGTTTTAATGCAAAAAAAGGAGTACTTTAAGCAAAAAAAAATTATCATGGTGAACAGAGGCAACAACTGGAGAGCATCGATCTCAGCTCTCGAGTCGTCCGGCAAGCATATTCATAAGTTACCGACACAAACAGACACTCGCATGGGCGACTGTAATATAAATGTAGTTGTTTTTCATGGGTTGGGCTAGTTTGGGTTAGTTTTTGTTGCTTTCGCCGAGGTAATCAAGGATTTGAAGAATGTAACGTAACAGGGGTATTAGGGCTAACATTTATATTACAGTCGCCCATGCGAGCCTCTGTTTGTGTTCGTAACGTATGAATATGTATCCGACAATGCCAATAATGCGACAAACGAAAAAACCCAAATTACAGTTTAATAGGAAAAACGGATTTTTGAACTGAAATGTGAAAACATCGATTTGTAGGTCACACAATTAATATTTCAATTTTTTCTTGAAAAATAATTTTTTTGAAGTCTATCACTAAGATAGGAATCTATGCCAAAACTATACAAGGAGACAATTTAGAAATGATGCCATTTATACACCACATAATATTTTATTACTTGAAAATTGAATTATCTTATAAATTAAAGAGGGGATATGAATAAAATATCTCAAAAAATCGCATCAAGTCGCTTGAAAATGCAAAATTTGTGCTTTTTAAGTGAAAACTATGCCCATCTGTATACTTATATTCACTTTTGACATAAGTATTTTAATTAGATCGTAGTTCTGAGGAAAGGTGTTCGCCTAACATGTGAGAGGTAACAGGATTTATGCTCGACACCGCTAAAAATGTTTTTAATTTTTTAATTTTTTTTTTAATATTGCTTTGTTCAATTTTTCACTTCTGTCGGGTGGTCTTAAGCACACAACCTATTTTTTTAACACTGATGTATGTCAAAATTGGATCGCGTTAGGGTGTTTGTATTGAGTCGAGACTTTGCATGTTAGAGAAATGCAAAACGTGATTTAGTATGTTGTGCTGTGTCAAAGGGAGAATTATTTTCTTAAACTTTTAATAAAATTGTAATACATCCAAGTTCAATATTATATTTGAAATTATTCCCTTAAACAAGAATGAGGCACGTATTTATTTAGCTAGAGCCTCCATTTAGACAAAGCTCGTTCGGAAGTGGGCTAAAGTCATTAATTTGTCGTAATATGGAACTGATGAAAATAGCCGAAACCCATAAGCTTAACATTTTGTTTTATGTTTAATTTTATATCAATCTTGTTAGTTTTATTTTAATACTAATTTAGTATGTTGTGCTGTGTCAAAAGGAGCTGGTTAAATAAGTTATTTTATTAAACTTTTTAATAAAATTGTAATAAGTAAATCCATGTTAAAAAATTTTAGATATTCGAAATTATTCATTTAAATAAGAATTAGGCTTGAAAATATCTAACTCCTGGAGCTTCCATTTAGACAAAGCTGGCCCTGGAAGTAGGCTAAAATCATTAATTCTTAGTAGGGCCCTCATGGTGTGCCGAAGCATTGCCGAAAAAACTTGGGGATATATACTAGAAATGAAACTGGTGTAAATAGCCGAAAGCTTAACATTTTGTCTTATATTTAGTTTTATGTTAATTTATTTTGTTACTATTTTGGTAAGTTTTGCTGTGTCATGTTATTTTATTAAACTTTGGTTAAAATTTTAATAAATCAAAGTTCTTGCTGGGGTTGCTACTAACTTTATAATGAAACCTTCATCGTTGACCGGTTTTTTCTTTTCAATTAATTATTTGTGAATCATCATAAAACCAAAATAGACTTTTTGGATGATACATTTTGTTTCATGTTTAGTTTTATATAAATCTTGTTAGTTTTATTTTATTACTAATTTAGTAGGTTTTGCTGTTCAAAACGAGCTGTTTAAAGAAGTTATTTTATTAAACTTTTTAGTAAAATTGTAACACATCCAAGTTCAAAATTAAATCCGAAATTATTTCCGTAAACAAGAATCAGGCTCGGAATTATCTAGGTCCTAGAGTCTGCATTTAGACAAAGCTGGCCTTGAAAGTCTGCTAAAGTTATTAACTCGTCGTAATATGAAACTGATGAAAATAGCCGAAACCCATAAGCTTAACATTTTGTTTTATGTTTAGTATTATGTTAGTCTTGTTAGTTTTAGTTTAATACTAATTTTGTATATTATGCTGTGTCAAAAGGGGCTGGTTAAAGAAGTTATTTCATTAAACTTTTTAATAAAAGAGTATTAAATCTAAGTTCAAAAATTATATTTGAAATTATTTATTTAAACAAGAACTAAGCTCGATATTATCTAGCTCCTATAGATCAGTCCAAGCTCAAAAGGTCAGGGTAGCGCTTATGGAGAACGGAGTTGCCAAGTTAACGTATTACTTGATTTTAGCTTCTTTTTTGAGGGCAGTTAAATAAATGCATAATTTTTTGCGTTTTCTGTGCATTTTGCGCTCGAGTTGGCTACAATACATAAGAAAACCATTGCCATAAGGCGCCACGCTAACTTTTGAGCGTGGACTGATCTTTAGGGTCTGCATTTAGACAAACCTGGCTCTCGAAGTAGGCAAAAATCATTAATTCCTAGTAATATGAAACTGACGAAAATAGGTGAAGCCGAAACATTTAGTTTTATATTAATTTATTGTATTACTATTTTGGTAAGTTTTGCTGTGTCATGTTATTTCAGTTATTTTATTAAACTTTTATTAAAATGTTACTAAATCAAAGTTTTTGCTCTGGTTGCCACTTACTTATAGCTAACCTTATATGGAACTTTCATTGTTGATCGACTTTTTACTTTTCAATTAATTATTTACGAACCATCATAGAACCAAAAATAGACTTTTAGATCATTACGACAGCAAATGAACCGTGATTTTTTCCATTACCTTAACACAAAATGAATTACTAATGAAATTTGTTGTAATAGAGCAATATACGTTAAGTAATTATTGTAAACCATCTTTGTTAGTTATAATTTGAAATAATTGGGAATTACAGAAGTCAAAAGCGGACATGTGATATGGAATAAACAAATTACAGCGTTCAGAACAGTAAAAATGTAAAAAAATATATCTGATAGAGTAAAAACACTAGCCGAGCTGATATGTACAAGTGTATTCTATTTTATTTATACTGGACTAGAACAGACGTTCATAATACGTTTCTTCATGCCTAAGACATACATTCCGCAAACGTTGTCGATATAGACATCCAAATGTTAAAACTATGCACTTCAGCTGACGTCAGAGCGACTTCGACTATGGATATCCTTAGATTTATTAGTACATACTAAAACCGACTTCATTAAATCGCAAATACAAATGAATTTAATGACACAAACTTGAGAAATATTGAAATTTCTTGAATTTTGAAGGATATCCCTATAATGATCTTCTCTTGAATATAATCAATAATAAATATGCTGTACTGTATGTATTATAAATTTCGATCTTCTTAATATGCAAAAACTGAAGAACCGTATTGAATCCAATAAAAACTCTGTTTAAAAAATCGAATTTAACAATATGATGCTAGTTTTGGATATTCAAGCACTTAAACATGAAAAAATAAGTTTCTACTTAAAGAATTGGCAGCCTGTGATGCCATGAACCATTTTTTTTTAATTCTCTTTCTTCTGAAGCGCACAAGAATTCTGTCTGGTTAATTAAAAATCACCATTTTATCGATTGGAATATAGGTTACGCAACTCTGCACCTTTTTCATCAATTGCGAAAAAAATTGACTAAGGAAGCGCAATTTCTTTAGGTATGTTAAAAAACGAAAAAGCAGATTATCTAAGTAAATATTCCCACAAATACATAATTGAATTAGATTACCAACCAATTTTAATTTCTTCATCATCAAAATGTTTTTATCATTCCGAGTCACTATCTATGTGTGCTCTTTCGAATGTATTTTATATGTATAAGACAAATACAAATACATAATTGAAATAGATTATCAACCAATTTTAATTTCTTCAACCTCAAAATGTTTTTATCATTCCGAGTCACTATCTATGTGTGCGCTTTCGAATGCATTTTATATGTATAAGATTTTTTCTTCTGAATGAATAAAAAAATAATTTTATTTACCGTTGTTTTATTAAATACATTTTTTAACTTCCTAATACACACATCACATATATTATAATGTAATTTTAACATATTAAGTTCTAACAAAACTTTAAACTGTCTTTCGTTTTAAGAACTCGCCACACGTATTCACAACCTATTTACAATATTTAGCGTGCTGCATATAGTTCTTCTATCACAAAATATCTTGGGCTTAAGTGACATTTCCCGCAACCGCGAACAAACTTCAGACATAAGAAAGTTTTCGTACATTTCTAACACAAAGTCCTCCATTTCTTACACTGTTAATTGAAGTTCTTCCAATTTTTGCTTTGCTACTGGGATCTTCTGTGTATTTCTTCAAACCTGTCACTGCAACTAAAAATCCTAATTGCCTCAGTTCGACTACAAACTGTAATGACATTCTTGATTTAAACTATTTCCAGATATCAGCTTTTTATGGTTTAGAACTGATAAGGATTTCAATAATAATTTAGCCGCTTAGGAATCAATCACGCTGATTGGTCAGAGGTGTTGAATGCATGAAATTCTGTCAGGCCTCGGGTCAGCTGGTATACAGATATGATGTGACAAAGGATAGAAGATTAAACTATAGATGTGTGTGAAAGGAAGAGATGACGTAGGTTGTAGGTATCAGGAATGCAAATGTAAAAAGGTTCTACAGAGAGGTAAAATCGTATTTCATGTTGAGAAAGAACACTCATCCGGCGAAACACTTCTGTCATTAATTGAATATTCCATTTTCTTCTTATATTAAGTATTAACATTATCAGGAAATGTATGAACAATTACATAACTTTGAGATATAAAATATTCGTTCCAAAAAGGAACTTCCCTACTACCACATCAGCTGCAATTTCATCCTTAAAATTATTTGCATCGTTTGAAGCTGTTAAATTGAATTTTTCACAGTTTATTTCCATTTCATTTCCTATATTTAAATTTCCTAATACACACATACATTCTTATAATATAATTTTAGCATATTAAGTTGCAATACAAATTTTACTCTCTTTGGTTTTTAAGAACTCGCTACACACTTGTACACCCTTTTTACAATACTCAGCATGTTGCATATAGTTCTCATACCACAGTATATCTTGAGCTTCAGCGTCATTTCCCGCAAGTGCATAAAACCGCGAACAGACTTCCGACATCAGAAAGTTTTCATACAGTTCTAATGCAAAGTTCTCCATTTTACACAAACACCTCAACACCTTGAAGATCTACCAATTCTTCTTCTGCTAATTTTATCACATCTAATATGGTTGGATCATCTATATATTTCTTCAAACTAATCACTTCAAAAAAAAAATCCCATTTGTTTCAGTTCTACTACAAACGCAATACATTGAAATTTTCGAAATATTGAGCACAAGCGGACGCACCTTTCGAATAATGTTCTGCAAACTCACAATAAAAGTCAACATATTCTGGTCTGCTATGCATAGCATTATAATAATTATCTGAAGTTTATTGGCTAAATTCTTCATGTAACTTTTTCACACCCTCATCCATATAATATTATTATAATGTATATAACTGACAGCAACTGAATAATCATAATTATCAATGTTCCTTATAAACAGAAAATTCCCTCTTATTATCAAATTGATGTTAAAGGGATGATATAAATTACTTCATCATCTTCATCATTATTATCACCATATAGAATAGTTTCAAAAATATCTACAATTGATTTAGTTTCTTTCACAATAGCTCTTTTTTGATTATTATATTTTATATTAATGTAATCACAATAACTTCTACACAATGGGCAAACATCCTTTCTTTTTAACCATTCTGTTAAGCAATCTAAACAGCTTAGAGGAATTCTTTTCCCAAAGGTGCACTTCACTTTTATTTTTTTTTTCGGCTAACTGTTTCCGAACTAACTATTTCTGAATTGACTCTCTTTAGTACTCGATTTCTTAATCTGAAACTGCTGGTTTTTGTTATGTTTACTTAAGAGGGAAGGGGAAAAGTCAAGGTCGGTTGAAAGCTGATATAACTCAAGGTCAGCATATATGTAGACAAGGATGGGAAATATATTAATTTCATGATGAGAGAGACTCCTCAATATACAACGAGAGAGAGCCCTCACGGAGGAGGTAATTGCCTCCTCCGTGGAAGGGGAAAAGTCAGGGTCGGTTGATAGTCGATATAACGCAAGGTCAACATATATGTAGACAAGGATGGGAAATATATTAATTTCATGATGAGAGAGACTCCTCAATATACAACGAGAGAGAGCCCTCACGGAGGAGGTAATTGCCTCCTCCGTGGAAGGGGAAAAGTCAGGGTCGGTTGATAGTCGATATAACGCAAGGTCAACATATATGTAGACAAGGATGGGAAATATACTAATTTCATGATAAGAGAGACTCCTCAATATACCAATTACCTCCTCCTCACGGAGGAGGTAATTGCCTCCTCCGTGGAAGGGGAAAAGTCAGGGTCGGTTGATAGTCGATATAACGCAAGATCAACATATATGTAGACAAGGATGGAATATACAACGAGAGAGAGCCCTCACGCCCCAACGAGAGAGAGGCCTCACGGAGGCGATAAATTGCCTCCTCCGTGAGGACTCACTCTCGTTAACACACTACTAAAAGTTGAACATTAAGTAGTTAAAAATTCCTTTTATTCTACAAACAAGTATATTTGTATCTATGTACATGTTTACTGATATTCAAAATAGTAATTTTCTTGTGGCATTCAGAGTTCGACAATCTATTCTCAAATTATGGAAAATAAAATTGAATTAAGAAAGCCTTAGTTCTATAACTTGTGTGTATTTACTAGTAAGTGAACTCATAATGCTAATAACATGAGGGCTTCGGAATGAAAAATCCTTAATATATGATTCGACACTGGCATTTCCATAGTGTAGTAAGTGTAGCGATTGCTGTATGACATAATATATTTATGATATTCTAACATGATAAGCAAGATCACAATCTAAGGAACTAAACAATCTATAAATAAGAATTACTTTCCAGTGTATGTTCGTAAACATACCTACTATTTTAAAAATATTGTTTAAAACCTAAATAGCCAAGTGATACACTGTGTAATAAAACCCTCAGTTTGACAATTTCCCTATAATATTAAGTAAAATATTATTATTCTTCCCAGACTTGCTTACATTTAAACATAATTTAAAGTTCTTCCTACCTTATTTAATAAAAAGTCAATGAAAACTACACTGAAAAATATTCATACAAAACAGGCACTCTGGTCCTTGCTTTAATCCTCGATTTATGGGATTTTCTTTAGGATCAAAGGAAAATATAATACATTTCAGGTTTCTCAATGTTCAGAGCACTAAAACACAACTACCAATAGTTCTAAGATATTTGAAAATATGAGTAAAGAACTAAAAACAGAACCAAAACATAGAAATTGCAATGCAAGCAATGGTGAAAATGATAGCCATTCGCGCGCAGCTACGTCACAAAACCGCCAATGATGGTGAGAGAGTCGCAGGGCACGGGGCAGAAAAAAGTGAACATGTGTTTAAATGGGAAGGCGCCATCCTTTCATATTAGTTTATCATTCTTGGCCATAGAACCCTATAGATTATTCTATAGGTAAGATGAAAAACTAGTTAGGTTATGAGTAATCTTTTCAATGTTAGATATTTATTTTTTGCTAAGACAAACAATTGCTTTTAGGGTCGTCTCCACGGGTACCGCTGTAGCACACGTATATCGCTTTGCCTTGACTCCGATATCTATCTTTGCGTGTTTAGGGTTAAAACCACCACTTGCGTGTTATGCCCTTTTTGCTTAAGTTTGGAAAAGTCAGGTTATGATTTGAAGTGCCTTGGAGATGCATGGACCATGCATACATATACTAATACTGGTATTAATTTGGAGAACAATTTTAAATTAGAAATAACTACTTCATTTGTAAGGAATATCATTTACCTTTCGTATATGAGGATTAGAAGATTTCTTCGTCAAATTTCCTGTAAAATGAAGAAAGAAGGGAGAAAGATAGAAGGGATAATAAAGATCGGAGAGGTGAGATGCAGACACTTTAAGATATTGGAGATAGATGAGTGAGGTTGACGTTGTCTTGAGTGCGTAATGTTGCGCATGCGCATTTTTTTATTTTTATGGTCGGTTTGCCGCGTCCTGTGATTTTGAGGTTAGATATGGAATATATTCGCGGAAACACATGCAAGCTGCTGTATATCCACTCTAATACGGCTCTTAACCCAGTTTTTTATCATTAAACTAATATTTCACTTCACGCATGGCCCTCCGCTCGCTTCGCTCGCTACGGGGACACAACGAACAAAAATTAACCAAAACTAACACAAGGCATACCCAAATTCAGGATTTTTTTTAAATGCACTATGACAATCCAATCTTACCTCTTTTCCAACAACGATTCACAGAAACGATTATTTACAGGTAGTATTTATACATAAACCCAATCGGGGAGCAGCAGTAAGATATTCAATCTAAAATATAAAATACGCATGCGCAACAGTACTTTTGGTTCGAAGTTCGAATGTGTATGTTCGAATGTTGGAATCTCGGTTCGGCTAAATGCAAGTGATATCATGGTAACCGCTTTTGTTGAATGCTGACATTTTGACTTTGGCAACTTTTTATTTGCCACCAATTTTGTGCCATTCGTTCCGATTTAGTGAAAAAGAATATTAACATGGGTGATTCTGATTTCGAGAGGGTCCCTTCGGATATCAAAGGCAATTCGGCAAACATTGTCGATTCCCTACTTCCCAGGAGAGACTTACAGGCAAACCTATGCAGAAGTTGAAGATTGGCGTAAATGAAAAAAAAAGACAACAATCAGCAATGAAAAGTTTCTGGCATATTTCAAACATCTTTCAAAACATATCAAGCCTTCGTCGCTTTGGATATATTATTCTATGTTACGTTCAGTTATATCAAGTAACAAAAATCTGAATATTTGTCAATTTAACTGTGTTTATAAAAAGAAAATCGGAAGGATTTTGGTCAAAAAAATCTGGGATTTTAACAAAGAACATTACTCAATTTTTATTGGAAGTCGACGATAAAACTTATTTTACGATAAATTTTGTATTTATAGTGGGGCTTACAGGTGCCTGCAGGCGCACTAATTTGACAAATCGACACCTAGAAAATGTTTAAGATGAAGGACAATGCATTCATATTATTATTCCATTTACAAAAACAAAGACCCCACGAGATTTTTTTTATCACAAACGGTAGTATCATACAAATAAATCTAGTGGGAATAGTTCGAAGATATATAGCGATGTAGCCAAGCTTATTTTAATTAAGTCATAATTCACATCATATTACTTAGTTACAAAATGGTCTTTGAATTAGCGCGCTATCGATCAATGTTTTTCATTTCATGTGTATAATATGATTATATATTTAAATAGATTTGTTGTTAAGATAGTTTGAGATATAATGTATTGTGTTAAACAAGTGATCAAGGATACAATTTAAATTTATTTAAAATTTAGGAACACGCACCGAACTAACTGCTACCGCGCAACGAACGATTTGAAATCTTTATTTTTGTCTCATTTTGTAAATTATCAGCACTGTTGCAGCAACCATCGACACAGATTATCAATCGTGCTGCTAACAGTTTTAGCCGTTTCTTGATGATGATAAGGGAAACGCTCGTCGAATGCCAAAAATAATGTTTCGGTATTGTGGATAAAATTCTGTTTTAGTAATATCAATTTCTCTAATTCGATATATTAATTCGCCTTTTGAAACATTTAGACCGATTTCACTTACTTGTCATTGTCATATTTGCCCACCATTGGGAAGGCATTTAATCCGAAACAGAAGGAATCGGTATACAATATACAATACAAAAATGGTGCGGTTTACAGTTTACCGCGGGGCACACTATTGTGGTAGATACTTAACAAATTTGGGAACATGTGGAATATATATTTACCGCCAGCCCTATATATTTTGGTTTGCCATCGGAGGCTGCAGTTTAGGTAATTTAGGGCCGGCTTTCTAGCAATTATCCTAGGTTTACAGTTTCGGGCTAATTTTCGGATTACGGTAATTGAGTTTTGTGTCAACGAAGTGCCAATGCATATTTAAACTGTGTGTGAATATTAATGAGCAAAAAATATGTTTGAGGGGTCAGGATCTAAAGCGCCGATTTATTAAATAGGGCTAATAAAACATTTAAACATAAGCTTTGGGTTTGTAAAAACTATTCCCTCTAAAACGTTTTAATATAAATTTTCGCGAAGCTGGGGATACAATACTTGACCAAGGTTTACATAATATTTGTTGATTAAATTTGCATACAAACAAACAAGAAGAATGTACAGTGCGTCACTCCATTATGCAATTTTGACTAAAAAAATGCGATGTTTATCGCTGTATAACCAAATATTCTATGCTGTTGTATAATAATGAATACAGAAGGAAAGCCAGAAGTCATTTTATGAATGTTGCCCTGATTTAGTTATAAGGTATACTTGCTCGAGATCTTGCCTGTCACGCAAAAATTTCTATAATATTTACATAATTTAGAAGTGTTTTCGATTTTGATGAAATAATTCACGTTTTGTACATTTCCCTGACAATAACGTTGAAATTTCGTATCTCGTAGTACGAAATCCCAAACATTTAAGTCTGATTTAAAATTTTTATTTCTGAATTCGCAACTTTAAATGATAATAATTCATCAGACTTGAAAGTCTATATTCACGGTTGAAAGGTTAAATTCAGGTTTAAAAATCTGATTGTATATTTAGCAATCTGTTAGAAAGACAGCAACACCTATTTAGCAACAGTGCGTTTAATCCTCTGTGTTCGCTATTTCGGCAAGTGCTTCCATGTCTATTGCGGTAGATAATTTTGTCAGAACATGCGCCTAACGAGCTTCTCCCAAATAGCGATTGTAGTTGCCGCGACGCATTTTCTACTATATAAAGATCTTTAAAGTTGCTGTTACTAGTATAGAAAACCATTCAGAAACTGTTTCTTCACCACGTTGTTACTAAAATGGAGAACGATTTTATTTGCCTGCATCGTCCTCGGAACTGACGTTCTCATCTGGCGGCGCCGTTCCCAGAATGTTGAATTGATTTGAATGCTTGACCTAGGGGGCTGTTAATACACTGCGACCTGCAGTCCCAAAAGCGGAGTTTGTGCTCATACTTTTGCCAGTTTGTCTGCTTTTTCGTTGCCTTGTATCCCAGCATCTCCTGGGGTCCATTTAAGGCATAATTTATTATTCTGGCCTAGTTCATTTAACCTATCTAGGCATTACCATACCATTTGATGGCTGCTTGACTGTCTGAGAAGATGACAATCTCGTTCTTCCTATAGTTTCTAGGATGAACTGCGCACATCTTCCTATGGCCTCAATTTTCGCCTGGAATATGTTCGGGTGTTTTCACCGTTCGGACAATTTGGTTCCTGGCCCAAATACTCCGGCTCCGGTCCCCTGTTCAATCCTTGTCCCTTCTGTATACCATTTTATGGCATATTGCTGCGATTGAAAATGAAAATGCAAGTGGTGTTCTTTTTACATTCTTCTCTCTACTTCTTATCACGACCGTGAAGTAGGTATTTTTCAACATTGTATCTTTTGACTATATCGTCTCTGAGGAGCCCATGAAGTGGTATATGCTTTGTCAGGGATGTTAACTCACTCTTTCTAAGCCATCTTCCCTCGCCCGCTCCCTCTCTTGTGATTCTAGTCATTGTTTGTCTAGCTGATTCCTCTACAATAATATGTAGAGGTGCGAGGCCCACAATTGCCTTAATTGCTGCTGTTGGACATGTATACATTGCGCCTGTTAGCTTATGCACGCCAGGCGTTGTACTTTGTTGAATGCTGATTTTAACTACGCTTTTTCGTTTCCTTGAACCAGACGATCGACTTGTAAAGTAGGGTGTTACTATCATCGCGTACATCCATCGCAAGAGTTCTGGTTTACATCCCGAGGTTTTTCCTGCAAGGCTTCGGCACACCATGCGGGCCATCATATCCTTAGTTACAACTCCTTCAATGTGTTTATTCTATTTGAGTTTAAAATCCAGCGTTATGCCTAGATCTGACTTCCGATGGCGGTGTAATGTTGGTCCCGTGTATTCGGATAACTTTCTCGTAGTGTACCCTCAAACTCTCCTCCTGCTGTGATGACAATAGCTTCAGCATACCCAACATAATGTAGGCCGAGGTCTGTCAATATTTCCAGTAGTTTGTTCGCCACTAGACTCCACATTAGTGGTGAGCATACTCCGCCCTGTGGCGTATCTCCAGTGGTGCCCACTTCAATAGTCTGATTGCCTACTGAAGCTTCTGCTATCTTCGTGGCAAGCATCTCTCATATCCATTACATATCGTGTCGTTCAGGCCCCTTCTCGCTAGTGCCCTCTTTAGAGCCACGTGGGATGGATTATCGAAGGTTCCCGCGATGTCTAGGAAGGCGATTACTTTCTCATTTGGAGTTTCTTGTATGATGCTGGTCATTTGGAACTGTGCGGTCTCTGTGGACCTGCCAGTTCTGTACGCATGCTGGCTTGCATGCAATGGCCGCGTTTGTAATGTAGTGGATCTCTTTCTGATTACCTTGTTGTAGTTTGTGAGAGCCTCTGTGTAGTTCTGCCAATCTGCTCTGTTGAATAGACACCGAACCCGGGTTCAGAGGCGCGTCAGGTCCGAAAATGTTACAAAACCGTAAATATGTGGTAATTACGACCAAAATGGAATTTATTCTCAATGAGCGATGAAAATATTTTGATTTCTCTCTTTTAACTAAAATAATGTATATTGTATTTTATTATATTTCAACAATATATCAGTTTCTATTTTATATACTTAATCATAAAATAAATAGGTAAACATGAATATATAAGATATTAAATTCGATACCCAAAAGATGCCTAAACCGAGAAAGAGGAGATTATTTCTGTAAATAATTAGGATGTCGGATCTGAAAAGAACGACACGCCCTCAAAATAAAGCTTTGTGAAAAAAAATATTTAAAATATGGCAAATACTAAGATATAAAAATATCATTTTGAATTAAAAGCAATGATTATTATTACTAAACAGTTAATGAAAAGCTAATAGTTTGCACTTTTAAAAACTTAAGATTTTTTAAAAATGGCGCAGCAAATTTTTCTATTAAAGATGGCATATATTATTCAACGCTACGTTGAAGTTACCTCTAATTCTTTAAAAAGTAGAATATGCTTACGACTATTTTTAAAGTCTATTTTACCCTATAATATCATTTGATACTTAACAATTTAAAACACTACTTGTGAGATAATATAGAAACTCCTAAGAATCGGTCACCTTATAATATTCCATAGAAGTTGCGAATTGTCAGGTACTTTTAATGGCACTTTGTAGTCAGACCAACTTGAAAGTTAATTCTTTTTCATTACGGTGATCGAAATTGGCTGATTTCACATGCCATTCCTTAAGCACTAAACCGATGTGGTTTAATGGGATGTTTTCCAGATGACGTAAATTGGATAGACTGTGCTGACTAGTTAGTAAAATAACATTAGCTGAAAATAAATTACTATAATTGTAGGGTAATGTACAAGAGCCCATATTCAAACAATCTCATTATTGGTATCTGGGTCATGTCCATTATATGAGGGGTAAGTTAGGCAATTTCGTTTTTAATACAGCGCCCTTTAAACATATAAACATTCCGATTACTTCTAGACCTATTCGATTTTTTTTAATTTTTTCTGAAGATAATGTGAAATTAGTGTTATAATATATCTATAGCTTCCGAGATTTTAATCATGAGGCATGTTTAGGGTAGTTAGAATTAGAAAAATTCTCGATATAAAAATATCGAGAAACCACTCCATAAACTTAACTTGACTGTGACTTCAGCATACCAAAATAAACATCAAAGGTCCCAATTCAGCTATTTATTTAAGTTTTAAATATTTTCTCGGACATAATCAGCATCTGCAAAAAGGAAAATTAATTAGGTCCCCAAAACTAATTAAGGTCATGATATCGCACCTAAAATAATGATAATATTCTCTAAATTAAGTACCACTCAAATTATAAGATTATTAAGTCTTAATCTTGAGTTCTAAATCATTAATACTGCCTAGTTTCTATTTTTAAAATATTTCCAACAAAAATCTGAATTTTTAAGGTTTTGCCTAGATACAGTTTATCACAGAACACCTTAAATAAAGATTACTCTGCTAAATAAAAAAAAACAATTATAAATTAATCTCATGGGAGCGGTAACATCTATGGACAAATAAACAGTTAAAGCAAATTAAATCAAAGAACTCATATAATATAATCAGTAAGGAAAAATCGAAGTGAGCTCAATTCGGTTACCTGCATATGGACGGAAAGCTTATGCGGTAGTTAGGTAAGACGGCTTACGGCCATAAGGCTTACAGCGAATTGCAATATGTGTGTAGCATTCATGTAAGTAGGAAAAATTGTACATCAGATAATCTCTATCCTGTTAGAAAGAGATTTGCGGTACGAAAGAAGTCGGTAATGAAAGAAGTCGGTATTATTTAATCAAAAAACGTTAGTGGTAATAGATACAATAAAAGATAATTAATTAAATAATCATTTAACGGTAAGTTTGGTAAGTAATTATATGGCCTACAGTAAGAATTTAGGAAAATGTACGTAATACAAAAAGCAAATCAGATAATTACAGTTTTATTAGCAATACATTTGCTAGTCAAGGTAATACTGTATATGGTAGTAAAGATAGTCGCTACTAGTTAATCAGATCATGATAAAGAAACGGCATTAGACACGATAAAAGATAATATACGAATAAAAATCATTTAACGGTAGTTTTGAGAAAGATAAGGTAAGGTATTGTAGGTAGGATAAGTAATTATAGGATCTACTTGTATGTCCTTCTCATGCGGTCATACGGAAGTGGAATTTATTCGTAGTGGTTGGTGGCTATTCTCTAACTCGTATAGCTACTTGGCTGGCCCCAATAACAGCTTTACTGCTTCCTTGAAGCTGCAATTCACGTCATGCAAGTCGGCATCACTTCATCAAAAGGGTCTCAAACTGGCAGGAATAATCCTGGAGAAACTCTCTAGGTTAGTGAAAGGATGGATGGAAGAAGAACTCTAGTTTAATTATAAATAATTTTTTATTACGCATGCATCATAATCAACGATTATCGCACGCTGCAGCGTGCTTAAAATAATGTTTATGATGCACCTACTTTTTAAAGGTTGCTATAGAAACATTTGATCATGTCAAATGTGACAGATTAATAAGTTTGCCAATATATCCCTTAAGTTTAATATTTAAAACATTTTTGAGATTATGATGCATTCGTAATAAAAAATAGCGTATGATATACGTGTATAAGTGGCGTTTAAAGCCCTTGCGACTTACAAAACACTCCGCTGCGCGTCGTGTTTTGAAATATGTCGCGCGTGCTTTAAAGGTCCTCTTATACACTTATATCATAATATACTATTAACTATCTAATATGGAAACACATTTAAAAGGGTAACCTTATTTTACATAAAGTACACAATATTGCCGAGAAAATATTAATGACAAAGTACTTGCCAATTTATCTCATGGTAAATTAATAGAAATAGTGGAAATGATGGTTAAAATTTACAACGATAATATCTCGACTTCGAAACTTGTCTTTATCTCTATCTACACGTTCATCGCTCGGAAGATAAGACCACGTCAATTCCAAAAAATATCCTGGATATTCGTCAAGAGAACGTTTGAAAAAGAGGTACGGCTTGAACACTTTGGAACTGTATTCGTCGATACCGGTTGGGCGCGTTCCAATATTCTAAAGTATGAAATAGTTAATGTTTTAAATTTTAAGGTATAAATTCAAAATAATAATAATAATAATAAGTTCAAAATAGGTATGCTAAGTTCTAATGAAAAATAAAGAGAATATCAACCACATAAATCTACCAGTTAAAGGGAAGAAATTATATTTCTGGGGTTGGTAGCATTTCCAACCCTACAAAATCCAGACTTGCTTTACACAGTGGGAATATATGGACATGATGGTGCCCCCGGGATCAACATTCCGGAGGTAAACTCCCTAACCATTCGGATCTCCGGGAGCCGGGTGGCCCTGGTCATGCAACGTTTCACAGTCAGCAAGGATACCGAACCAATTTAGAATAGATTTCTGCTACATAAGAGTCCTGAATACAAACATTAATTTGGAACACCTACATCTACAAACAAATAAACCACACATACTCGCCCTTACAGAAACACAAGTATGTTCTACAATATCAGTAAACTACCTCTACTCTGGTTACGACCTACACTTCCGATTTAGACATAAGTTCAGAATATGAATTTTTGTCCGAAACGACCTTTCGTGTGAACGCGAGGAAACACTCGAACCGAACAACCTAGACGTCATGTGACTTAAGTTCACTGCCACGGGATTAGCCAAGTTCATATGCTGTCTCTATAGCCCTCCGAGCGATAGAGCCTACCAAAGCTTTTTTGCAACCCTAGCTACCACATTTGATTCAATACAGGTCGACCACCCCAATTCAGAAATAATCGTTTTGGGAAATTTCAATGCCCATAACACCAACTGGCTCAAACATCACAACAAGGAAGGTAGATAAGCGGAAGCATTTGCCATCAGCTGCGGGCTTACTCAACTTGTAGACGAACCAATTCGGTTGGGGTGAATTTGCCGCCCTCCTGAATCCTTTTCTAACCACAAACCCCGATCAGTATACAATTACAGTTGGTCCGCCATCAGGTACCTACTACCGACCACAAACTTATTACACTGGCTTGCGACCTGCCACTCCTACAGAAAGATCCATCATTGCCTCGTAAAATCTGGCATAACAATTCTGCAAACTGGGAGGAGAGTTCTACTTAGATTTTCCTTGACTCGATGTCTGCTTTGGCACTGACGACCAGTCGATCTGTTGCGAAGAGATTACGCAAGTAATCGCCTCAGGAATGGAAGCATACATCTCAAATTCCTTCAAGTTACCGTCGAAATGAAAGCCCTGATTCGATAGATGATGCGAAAGAGACGTAGGTAGGAAACAGCATGCCTGCAAGCACTGGCAGCAAAATGAGACCGCTGAAAATAGCAATTATTTTACCGAAGCTTTGCAATGCTTCTTTGCAACTAATGCAAACATGTGATTGACGCAACTAAGAACAAACACAATCAAATGACCAGGGATAAACTTTTGAATCTGAGAAAGATGCCGAAGATGACTCGGAGGAACAACTAAAATATGATGCTGTTGAACACATATGTATTGTAAGATCCATTACACAAATAGTGCACTATACAAAAATCGACCGCTCCTATTGGTCGATCCATCTCGTATTACAATATGTCTTCGTGATGCAATCAATTCCTGTCAAGAGCTCTCGTGGTGTAGAGGTTTAGACAACTGGGTCCCACTTACACGACCCTGGTTCAAACCCCGTTGCTTTTTTTATTATTTTTTTAAGATTATGTTTCTAACCAGTTTTTTTTCTTGATTTTGGGTATGTCTTGGGTTAGTTTGGGTTAGCACCTGGTTAGTTTCCTTTTCTTGAGCCCCCGTAGCGAGCGAAGCGAGCGGAGGGCCATGCTGATCGACCAATAGGAAAGGCCTATTTTTATATAGTGCACTATTTGTGTAAAGTATCTTATAACGCAACACACATAAGGCATCAGTCATTCATTCACTTGGACAGATCAGCTGTCAGAAGGTGGCTTGTAGCAACCTTCCGATGTGTTGGTTAAAAAAGTTCGGTTACTAGAGCTTATTATCATTCGAGTCAAAGAAAGAAATTAGGAGTTTAAACAATGAATTGAAAGATAATGTAAAGCAAAAGAAAAGTAAAATCGCTTAAGTAGTGAAATAATATTATTTATTGTTTTCTGCTATAGTTAGAAAGCCCTGTATTAAAAGGAAACTGACGATTTTATTGTTTTATTAAGGAGATCGTTATGTGTTTGTTTTAGCTTTCTTATATCTGTTCTGTAATTTAGGGCATTTACTTTTTCTATTTCTGTCATTTTTTTAATAGCTAATTTACGACAGTTAGAGTCTTCGTTTAGTAATTTCGTTTTCCCAAAAATAGACGTGTGTTTGGTGTCTTTCTCCTGTCTATGTAATGCTGTTTCTGGCTTCTTCACGGATTTGTGCCTGTCTAATATGTTTTTAAAAAGGTGACTGGTCATTTCAATATGCTTTTTTCGTACAGTCTGCGGATGAAATCGCGTAAATAACATTTGATTCTTTTCATAGCAGGTATTTTACTTTTCAGAGTAGTGAACTAGAAATTTAGCTGATTATAGGCTTTGTGACAAGTAACAAATTGTGCTTGCCTGAAACATGTAAACATTTTTCTGGCTGATTATTTGTGAAAGGAAGAGCTACGTAGATTTTTTTACTGTTGACTTTCGTTTTCTTTATCGTTAGGTTATTCACAGTTGAAAAACTAGCAATTAGTGTACTAGTAAATCTTAGGATTAAACAAGTTATTGTAGCTGATTCCTTTTAATCTTCTGTCTTACGTGCCTTTTAGTATTCTTCTGAAATATAAGTTTTTCTTTGATTGAAATAACAGAAAATTTCTAATATTCTTATGCTTTCAGTTATGTTCATGTTTATTATTAATATGATTTAATGTCAGATGTATTAGAGCTTTTAGTAAAATTAATTTTATTTTTAAAATATATATTTGCCATTAGGTAAATGATTTTAAAAAGAAAATCTGAGTAAAATTGGCCAAAAATATTCTCAGTTCAAATTACAGCAGAATTCAATTTAATTTCTTCAAAAACGCATAGAGACCGATTTTCATGAAAATGCCCTTCGAGTGACATAATGCACAAAGCGAACCAAAATTTTGAACTGGAAGAGAGCGCGTCTCGGTGAATTTAACCATCTCCATCGTGAATTAGAGAGGGATACCCATTAGTTCTTTGCACCGGGTACTACACGTCTCAGTAAGTTGCCGAATATCAAAGTCCCACATGTTATCCTAGGGGATGAAGCTTATCAACTTAAAACTTATATCATAAGCCCAGCTTATTCCCTGGGGGGAATCTAAGTCCCTCGCATAGGTTATTCAATCAGCGTCTTTCTAGAGCTGGCCAGGTCATTGTAGTAATGAAACAATCTTTGTATTCCATGCAAATTTTTTTTATTTCAAAAGGACTTTTATAAATAGCGTAACAGAGCGCTTTCGGCCTAAGCCATCATCAGTGTTAGTTAGCAGTGGAAAAGGACATATCCATGAAGACAAACGAACAACACAAATCGATAACGGTCACAGTTAAATTTCACACACTGTACGTCACATTTTTGAGATAATGGTTCACATAATTTAGTTTAAAACCTTTAACGAAAACAAAAGCGAGTTACGTAGAGCCACGCGTTTGGGTGCCACTATTACTATATTTCGTACATGCACACAGCCTTTACTTTTCATTTAAGGTTATTGAATGTACGTACATTCGATATTATGAGTAACAAATGGAGATTGCTACACAAGGGTATTGAGGTGGAACCCGAATTCGTCATCAAGAATCAATAAGGTCCGGGTTCCAACAACTACAGTCAGATACCACGGATATAACTGTCAGATTTGCTACATTAGGCCAAAATAGGAGTTCTAATTCAGCATATGTAATTAGGGAAAATGTATGTACATTTTTTGTACACGAACACGAACCTGTAGATTAGCTTACGAGATACAGATTATTATTAGTATATCTAATAAAATAATACTATAAATTAACAAGTTAAAATTAGACTAATAAGCACCCTGTATAAAAATAAACAAATATGATAACTAACAATATGTACTTTACACCTGATTCCAAAAACATGTAACTGTTTTTCTTGTTTAAATCTCATGAATATTTAAAGATATTTATGTGGTCATGTAATTGATAAACATTTCTTTATTTACCATCACATCCAATTTCAAAACCTTTGTCCACCGTTTTCTTTGCATGTCTCGCGAATGGTACCTTTTTCTTTCATATCTCACAGAGGTGAATGCGATTATATTGCAGTGATAAGCTTATCTGCCTCTTCGTCCGTTGATTTGAAATGCTCACAATAAACTATATACCTATAAAGAAAATAAATATCAAACCAAGCTAGCTGACCAGATGTTCGCAGACCAAGACTAGACTAGACTAGACTGGCAAATATCGCGGCTACGAGCGTAAATCTCATTCTGATAAGATCTGCCGCGCACTCATGTTTACGCATGTAGCCGCTCGCTTAAACCTGCTTGCAGTGGACGAGAAATCAATAATCATTTAAATCATGGGCTGCGCTCTTTAAACGGCAAAGGTGTAGCCTCATTCGCAATTTAAGATCCTTTACAGGCGTAGATGGCTATATCAAAATCGGCCTCTCCTATTGGTCGATCCGCATGGCCCTCCGCTGGCTTCGCTCGCTACGGGGGCTCAAGAAAAAGAAGCTTACCAGGTACTAATCCAAGCTAACCCAAGACATACCCAAAATCAAGAAAAAAATTGTTCTGAAACATAATCTTAAAAAGAAAATAAAAAAAGCAACGGGGGTTTGAACCCATGCCGCCTAGGTAGGACCCAACTATCTAAACCTCTCGACCACGAGAGCTCTTGCGATAAATTGATTGCATCAGGAAGACATATTGTAATACGAGATGAATCGACCAATAGGAGAGGCCGATTTTGATATAGTCGTCTACGCCTGTAAAGGATCTTAAAACCTCATTTTTGAGCGTTGTTCGCGCTATCTGTTGCCTTGTGACCAAATAGCCAAATATATGCATAATATACAGGCACAAGCCCTTAGATGGCGCAAGTATAAGTGGAAATCCAATCTGTCATGCGCTAAAATCCGTGCAAGGAAAGCAGGATCCGATCTTTTGACTTTTCATCTGATCTCTATGTCCGCCATCTTCTCTTTCGATTTGTTTCTTTCAACCAACACAAAATATTTCTACATTGCTTTCGGAGATTAATGTCATAATGTCTCTCAAGTTAAAGATTTGACGCCAAAAGCCAGACATATTTACCAAAGAACTGCTCAGTTAAATGAAGGTCTCCAAATGTACCCAGGTTTTTAAGCATTTCGTTGCTGCTGCCATCAACGTATTTGCGTTTTCAGGTATGATAGTTAATTTGTAACATTATTTATAATTTCTTCTGCTATATCAAAATATTATAAAGTCAGGCGTTTTACATTTTAGGTAATTATGTTTTAGGAGCATCTGTAATTGTGGAGAACATGGAATTTAAATTGTCAAAATCAGCACAGCAGCTTTTCTGGAATTTCTTGATCAGCTCTTCGACAGCCTTAACGGTAGTGCTTTTAGAAGCAATGCAGGCAAAGTGTTTAGAGTTGCCTAAAATTAAAATTGTATAATTACACCACAGAAGTGATTAGAGTAGTAAAAGGATTAGATTTGAGGTCAGTACCAAATAATGACCCAATTTTTTTTTCTTTTTGCAAAACAAAAGTAAAAGAGTTAAATTGTAGATATTAGATTAATTATTTTACTTGTTAAGCGTATATTATTGTTATGTACCTGCCCAAATAAATGTCCCTAAAATGTTAATCAATTGTCAACTAAAAACTATGCTAGTCAATTTACGTCTAAACTAAACCAAAACATGAATTTACCTTCTCTCAAATAGCAATTATTGAATTGCGTGACATAATTAAATCTTAAAAATAAGAATCGTAGGGATTATTATGGAATAAATGTTCAATTGGTTAAACACATTGTAAATATCCATATACATATAACTAATATATGCCTATGAAAATATCATTGTTTATCCTTAAGTAAAAATAAATTGTTTACAAGATTCAGTTTTTCCCACTGCACTAAAGATTTCTAAAGCAGTACTATTTATAAAAAGGGCTCATAGAAGGACCTAACAAACTACCGGCCAATATCAATTGTTCCTTTTTTTCAAAAATATATACCAACTGTTTTGAATCACATAATCTTTCAGTAGTAAACAGTTTGGATTCAGAAATGCAAAATCAACAAAAATGGCTGTTAACTAGTTAATTGAACTGGTTAATGAGGATCTTAAGAGGGACAAATATACAGCTGCCACATTCTGTGATCTGAGCAAGATGTTCGATTGTGTGTCTTTCGCCACTCTTGCAATGAAGTTAAAAGTTTATACCTTTTCACATTGATAAAACTGATAAAATCTTATCTTATGGGCAAATCTCAAGTAGTTGATGTAAATGGCCTTCAATCTGGATTCTATGAATACAGTATGGTGTCCTTCAAGGATCAGTGCTGGGACGGCTGCTCTTTCTGGTCTATATTAATGACCTAGAGCGCAGCGATCCCAATGCTGCTTTTATTATTTTTACAGATGATTCAACTGTTGTTAAAAGAAATTTAGTTGTGGATAACTTACAAGTAGCGGTAACGAAAACACAGTCGAATGTTGCAAATTGGTTTACGGCAAATCAGTTAACTATGAATGTATCAAAACTCTGCATCTCGTCTCGAAATATATATTTGCATTGTCCTAATGAGCCAGTAACGTTTTTGGGGCTGAAATTAGATTCAAAGCTTTTATATTGTGCTCACATAGAGGGTATATGAGCTAAAATTGCTACTGTAGTTTTTGCACTTTCAAGTTTAACTGTAAATGTTTCTCCAGGGGTCACTCGATCAGTGTATTTTGCGTGTGTCAATTCTAGGATATCTTATGGTATCTGTCTATTCTAGGATATCTGGGGACATGCCACTGAAGGGAGCCGTGTTTTTTCCCTTCAAAGAAGGGCCATAAGAATCCTTCAAAATCTGCACTATACATCTGATTGTAGAATGTGTTTTTTCAGACTAAATGTCTTAACAGTTCTTTGCCTATATATTTTTTCCAGTTTATTGCATGCAAAAGCAAATCTTGGAGATTATGAAACTTTTGAAAATGTTCATTCCCATCTAACTAGGAATAATAACAATATTTATACTGATTTTCAAAGAATAAATCACATGCAAACAGGGATATCTATCGATCCCTGTTTTATAATAAATTGTCCTTCCACATAAAGTCCCTACCTTTCAAATAAGAATCACAGAGTATCTTATTTCAAGACGTTTCTATAGCATTCATGAATCGGCTTAGCCTCCACCAACTGGTACTAATACGGCCTTGTCTACGGTTCGACACCCCCCCCTCCCTGGAGGCTCTATTTTAGGAGCTAGAAAGTTTAAATACAAAAGTTAAAGAGTTTTTTACTTATTATCTCTCAGATGTATCAGAAAAAATAAACGCGCATCGCAACGTCAAAGCAGGTAAAAAAATTGGATGTTTTTCTCCACTTTGTAGTGTGCATTTCTTTTTTTATACATCTGAGAGATAGTACGGTAAAAACTTTTTAAGTTTTGTATTGAAACTTTTCTTGCAGCTCCTAAACATTTATTAAAACATTTTTTTTGAATAGCCCCCTAGTAGGGCCACATCTAGTAGTAAAGGGATCGTTTGTATTGTTCATAACATCATGGAAGCCAAATATTACAGATATCTTTGGCTACTTGATCACAAGGCAACAGATGGCGTGAACAACGCTCAATTTTGTCGCTACAAGTATAAGTACTATTCCCCGTTAATATTTATCGATGATTTAAATCCAATAATTGGGATCTGTTGCACATATTTGCCTCTACCTAGCAGTTTACACAATTTTCCTTCTAGGCAACCAGCTGTACATATTAGCGTCTATAGGTTGCGCTATAACTTTTTATGATGACCGTTGACTGCAGCGCCATCTAGTCTAGGTGACGTTGACTTGAGCGATTACATTCGCGCAATGTCTTCGCGATGCAATCGATTTGCCGGAGGGGCCTCGTGGTGGAGAGGTCTAGATGGTTGGGTCTCAATTCGGCGGCTATCGACGGCCCGGGTTTAAACCCCGTTGATTTTTTTAATTTTTTTTAAGCTTAAGTTTCTAAACAGTTTTTTTCTTGATTTTGAGTATGTCTTGGGTTAGTAGTTTTTTTCCTTGATTTTGGGTATGTCTTGGGTTACGTTTGGGTTAGCACCCGGTTAGTTTCCTTTTCTTAGGCCCCCGTAGCGAGCGAAGCCAGCGGAGTGCCATGCGAAAAGTGAAGTATTACTTATTGTAATACGTGCCCGTACTTTGGATGCACTTTCTACGAAATATTTTGCTTTACCTAACTAAAAACCAGGGTATATTTAACAAAAGCCGTATTATAGTGGATATACAGCACCAAAGACATTCAAAGTCAAAGTCAAAGTCAAGTATGCTTTATTGCCACAAAAAAATTCAAATAAATTTTATGGACAAAGCGAACTAAAATAAATAAACTAACCATAGTAGGGCAAATACAAAACAAAACAAAACTTAATATATACAATAATATATACGATAAAAATAGAACAAGCAATTTTCAAAATGAAATTGGTCACGATTTAACAAAAAAACTATATTACAGAACATCATAAGCAGTTGAACTAGATCCACAGGAAGTACACAAAACATAGGGTAAAGAAACCCAGTGTTATCAAAATATTAAACATACATTATAACGAAGCGTGCTGTTTAAAAAAATAAGGAAGGTCATGTCGGTGAACTTGACTCAGGCAATGTGCATATGCTGCAGAGTTGAAAATATCGAGTAAAAGTAAACAAAACATGACTAAAATTGATAGCTTGGTATTTAATTTTGTGTAATTTCTGTATATCCGAAAAATCACTAATTCGTCAAAAAGATAATCCTATACCTATTATAAAATATAAATAATATAAAAAATTTTCACCGCCGCACATGAAGCCCAAGAAAATTAATGGAGGAAATAATAAAATCTAATTCACGCAAAACTCATTTATAGAATAATAAGGTCTTTCTAGTAGGTAAGCTTTCGTTTTTTCACGAAATTTAGCAAATGTAGGGATGGATTTAAGATGTAGCGAGAGTGTATTGTATAACTCCTTGGAATTATAAAGAATATATTTTTTTGTTAATTCAGAGGAGGGAAAAGGAAGGTAGATGTCCTGACTCGAATTTCTTGTTGAGTACTCATGTTGTGGCCTTTCGGGAAATATGGTTCGATATTTGCGTATTAAACAAGTTGTTTTTAAAATAAACAAAGCAGGAAGCGTAAAAATTTTATATTTTTTAAAGTAGTATTCGCAATGAGCTCTGCCATTAAGAACAAATAAATAACGAATTGCTCTCTTTTGAAGTTTGAAAATAGTACGAAATTGCTCGGTGTTACAGCAGCCCCAAAAGGGAAGGCCGTAGCGAAGATGAGATTCAAACAAAGAGAAGTAAGTGAGCCTGGCAGTAGACAGATTTAGTTCCTTCGAAACCGATCGAATTGCGAAGCAGGCTGAAGAAAGCTTTTTTGTTAAAGAATCAATATGTGCGGACCACTTAAGGTTGGCACTAATACTCAAACCTAGGAATTTAGCCGATTCAGCGTATTTAATATTGCTGTTGTGAAGTAGCAAAGGTTGTTGTAAGGTTGTTTTATAAGATAAGGCTACCGTTTTATCAACGTTGAAACACAGCCAATTTGAGTCAGACCAAGTTTTGATTGTGACGAGATCGCTGGAGATATTAGAGTGTAGGGAGAAAGTATTAGAATCACTCCAAGTTATGCTTGTGTCGTCAGCAAAGAGAGAAATTTTACCATTGATTTTTAGGTATGTAATGTCATTAATATATATTAGAAAAAGGATAGGCCCAAGAACAGAGCCCTGTGGAACTCCACTGGTAATTAATCTGCAATCAGAATCAGAACCGTTCGCTCTAACAAACTGCTGTCTATTTTCAAGATAAGATTGAAACCAGTTCGAAGGAATACCACGGATTCCATAAAAATTTAGTTTTCTTAACAAAATGTCATGACACACACAGTCAAACGCTTTAGCGTAGTCACAGAAGACTGTAGCAGTGGGGAGATTGTTGTTAAGGGATGAGTAAACATCGTGAAGCAACGAGAACATGGCGTCATTTGTACACTTGTTTGGTAAAAATCCGAACTGTTCCGGGGACAGTATGCCATGTCTAAGGAGAAATGGCATGAGACGATTTTTTAATAACTTTTCAATGATTTTAGAGAGTACAGGCAACAGAGCAATTGGACGATAATTGCAAAGACATCCTTTTCACCTCCCTTATGAAGAGGAATAATTATCGCAGTTTTGAGGCATTCGGGAAAAACCACTTTCGTGAAGGACGCATTAATTAAGGAAGCTAGGACATCCAGAATTGGAAGTGGGAGGTTCAAGAAAATTTTAATTGACAGATTATCAGTGCTACAAGCTGATTTACTCTTTATGCTGCTCATTACCTGAAGAAGTTCAAGGCTGGTCACAGGGCTTAGGAAAAAACTATCAGCGACTTTTTTAGAAGCAGGAAGAAACGAAAGAGGGTCGAAAGAAGGAGAAATACCAGAGGTAACATTTTTGCTCACGTTGACAAAATATTCGTTTAAATCATTTGGTTTTGGCATGCTCTGATTCGCGGAATTTGTTTTGCCTCTAAGATCGTTAATAATGGACCAGGCCTCCTCGGATACGTTTTTAGCAGTTGATAAACGATTTTTATAATATAGTTTCTTTGCTGTCTTGATAAGTTTTAGGTAGATCATCCTATAATTCGAAATGAATTCAAGAACTTGAGTGGAGTTAGTGATTTTTTTTTATGTATGAGAGGGAACGCATATTTTTTGCAGATATGCGTAAGCCTTTCGTGGTCCATGGCTTGTGACGTTTAGGTTTAATGGATTTAAGCCGGAAGGTTTTATTGAATGCATTTATAATTTTATTTAAGAAACCACTAAAGTTAGAGTTTTTTTTGAGGGCCTATAAGAAGTATTGAATTTGGAGATTACTGCCTCATGATCTGAGAGACCCGCGCTAGTTACTGTCGATTGGACATCAGTTGAAGGAAAGTCGGACGCTACATAGTCAATGATAGAAGAGGAATTGTTAGAATTCCGAGTTGGAGAGGTTACATGCATTGAAAGACCAAAAGAGTCAAAAATAGAAATTAAGGATGTTTGGGCAGCACAAGCGGTATCGTAGTCAATATTTAAATCACCGTACAAAATGTTCTTGCCTTTCACCGGCAGACCATCTAACAAGCTGAGCAGGTTATTAAAGAACAATTGCACATCGGAATTAGGTGCTCTATATATACAAATTACGTGTAAATCAAAGATCTTATTGTATACAATGAAAAATTCAAAGTAGTTATCCGATTGGAGATGATCAAATTTAGTTACAGGCAAAAAGCCCTCGCTTAAGGAAAGAATCAGTGTTCCCTCATGAGCCGAGTTTTTCCGATTATATCTGGTTATTGTGGAGTACTTTTCAACATAAAGCGGTTCATTCTCACTCAGCCAGTGCTCTGTAATTGCAACTAGTTGGGGGAACCCTGATTCCTCCAAAAACAAACCTGAAGAGACGGAACAAATGGTTCTTTGTTTTATCCCAACATTGAGGCACATTCTAAGGTCGATAGATTTAGCGTTGCCAAATTTTAAGTTTACGAGTTACTGTACATATTTTTTTCATAATAAATTATAACATTAAATAGCTATTTTCCCCATTTTTGATCCATCAAAAACCGGTTCTGAAGTTCTTACATGCCAATCTGGCAATGCCGCTTCCCTTGGTTCCGCCTTGTTTTACCCCCAAAATATTTATAGTATGCCCGTAGTAAAGTAAGTCCACCAATAGATTGAGAGCATTGAAGGTCGACGACCGACGGCTCTTCCCCATTCGAACTATACTAAGTTGGTATCGTTTCAAAACCAGTGAAGGCACTGCTGTAAATATGTTTTTTTTTTCTAGTAACATGATAAATCACCATTATTTATTCCATTCCTTAAATGAGAAGTAACATTTCTCACCCTAGGTAAATAATAATATTAAAAAAAACCTAGGTCAATGATGAAACGGAAACGGAAAATGTCAAACTTGTTAGTTTGACAACTAGTTGTCATTTCGGATTATTTGAAAAATGAGTAGGAAATTATTAATTTCAAAATCTAATCAATTCAAATAATGATAAGGATTGTATCAGTGCTATTAGTAAAAAAATTATATACAGTATGACTCACTTTTCATGACTCCCCATAATATTCTTATTAATAATGCGATTTGGTCAAAATTTAGATGGAAAGAAGGTACTTTGTATGTATGGAGCTGTCAGGAGATTGTTAGCGTTTTTTGGCAAGTAACCACGGTTAACTACAAGTAATACTGAAGTAAGTGCCAAGCGGGCACCCCATTACAAATTGTACTGTCTGCTTCTGTCTTCGCAAAATACCGTAGTTAGATCTTGAATTGCTAGAAAAGAATATAGATATTTTCCATATTTATTTGAAAATGATCAGTTTGATCAGTGCAGAACGTTTACTCATATTTTTAATGACAGAATGGTGACCTCTGGAGTTAAGCAAACTAATGGTATTTTTTCGATGAATATGTTCAGGCTTTTATGCTGCCCAAATCCCATTTGGGGCACATTTGTGTAGGAATTCCGATGCGTATGAGGCTTCTATAGAAGAATTTCATGAACGTATAATTTACAAACTTGTTCAGAATGGAAAAACAAACATTTCACATGTTTAACGTTTCAAAATTAATCCGCCATGACTCCATCAAACCTCGAGTACCACACCTCATCACGTGTGTAAGTTGTAGTAAGCCGTAGTTGAAAAATGATGATGTAATAGTGACGTCACGAAACTTCTCCTCACTTAACACAATTAAATTAATCCTCGTGAAAACAAAGTAGTATCCTGTAGTATGCCGTGATTAATTGTAGTTAGCTCGCGAAAAAACGCTTCTTGTTACGATATCTGTCAGTTAGACAACTGAACTTCCAGGCTACTTGATATTTCGAACTATTTGAAAAATAAGTAGAAAATGACTAATATAAAAATCAAATCGAATCAAATATGGTAATATATCAGTGTTAGTAGTAAAACAAATTCTATATATACCTCGGTTGAGAAGGCCATTATTAACCTCGCACATTATATCCTTCGGCGCTACGCGCCTCACTCAGGATATAAAAGTGCTCGGTAAATAATGGCTTATTTCCATTGATTTGACAAATCAATGCTTACTTCTCAACCTAGGTATATAATATAGTATTTTTTACTACTAACATGATAAATCACCATTATTTACTCCATTCCTCAAATGAGAAGTAACATTTCTTACCCTATGTAAATAATAATATTAAAAAAAGCCTAGGTCAATAATGAAACGGAAAATGTAATTTAAGTTTCAACTTGTTAGTTTGACAACTAGTTGTCATTTCGAATTATTTGAAAAATGAGTAGGAAGTGGTTAATTTCTAAACCTAATCAATTCAAATAATGATAAGGATTGTATCAGTGCTATTAGTAAAAAAAGTAGTATGACTCACTTTTCATGACTCCCCATAGTGTTCTTATTAATAATGCGATTTTGTCAAAATTTACATGATAAGAAGGTAGAAAATGGAGCTGTCAGGAGATTATTAAATTCATTCTGTCTGTTAGACAACTGAACTTCCAGGCTACCCGATATTTGGAACTATTTGAAAAATAAGTAGAAAATTACTAATATAAAAATCAAATCGATTCAAATATGGTAATATGTCAGTGTTAGTAGTAAAAAAAAATCTATATATAATACCTCGGTTGAGAAGGCCATTATTAACCTCGCGCATTATTAACCTCGCGCATTATATCCTTCGGCGCTACGTGCTCGGTAAATAATGGCGTACTTCTCAACCTAGGTATATAATATACTATTTTCTTCAAACGTCAGTAAATCCATCATTACTCGACTGTGTAGGCGGCAGTGAAGTTTCGTTTTTCCTCCGCAGGAGCTTTACTTTTCACTTTTCCGCCGGCGGAGGTAAAAGTGTTGTCATATCAACATAGATACAATACAAACAAACATCAAAATAAGCGTCAACAACTCAAGAGTAATTAAACTAAAATTTGTATTTATCACTCAATTTGTGACTGCATTTCTAAAAATCACTAATTTAGGAACAAATTGGTTATTATTTAATCGAACTTACTCAATAACTGCTTATCAATATGGAATTAAAACGCAATCGAAGACGCAATTTTAAAAAATAATTATTGTTGACAGTGTCCACTGACAGCTTTATGCGACATTACTACAGCAACCAACTGAGCCTATTCACCGACACCGCACCGGTCTAAGCCGCCTTGCGAACCCACTTATCTTTAATAATAATAATTATTACTATTAAAAAGAGACGTTTTTGCATTAATATGTCGACATTTGAAGAAAAAACAGCATATTTTATTTGGAGGAAAAGTTACTTTTCATGGCTTGCTCTCTATTACCAGCCTCACTCCGTTCGGCTGTTAAACACGAGCGCGCCATGGAAAGTATTACTTTTCCTCCATATAAAATAATATACTATTATCTACTTTAATTATATTATATACTTACCTAATAACGGGTACTTATTAATACAATAGCTTTATAGAAATGCCGTGACAATTTACTAGTTTAGCAAATCTAAATAAACCAGTTACAATTGCCAATACTCTAGATTTAATCTTTTTTTTCTAGATATACCAGTTTATTTAGAAGATTTTTTTCAGTGATAGTAGCATTTATAATGAAATGAAAATATATGTTTAATAGGTATTTAATGGAATTAAATAGTTATTAAGCTAGATATTTGTCACATTTATATGTTTTTAAATACAATTTGTATGCTTCACTTCCTTTTTATTTGCCTCAAAAATAATGATAACCAATTTAATTTTAGGCTAGCAGTGGGATGATTTAATTTTTCGTTTAACCATTGAGAGCAGAAAAAACCTATGTGTCACAAAAACGTTTAAATCGGGATAAAATTGCGTATTTTTGGTATCTCATAAATTTCGTGTTCAAAATTGAAATTATTCAGGAAATGAGTTTTCGGAAATTTTATTTCATTATTAGCTGCTGAATAGTATATTATGCAATGACCATTCATTGCAAATGTAAGTTGAATATACTTTTTCTATTTTGGTATCATAAAGAAGTCTTTTCGATACGCAAAGTAGTGTCGAAAAGAAGCTCTTTTCGGCACTATTTGTGATGACTGGTCGCTATGATATTAACAAAATTGTTCAATGTCAAAGCTCACTAGCAAAAATTTCGAAACCGTTTTGAATGGGATTCCTAATAATACAGACGTCAAAATTGACAAGATGGCCGTCCAACTTTTGATCGCGACTTGAATAAATTAATGTTTTTCATTAAAAAACGTGCAATATAGCACTCTTCGCCCAGTTTTGTTTGGTTTCAAATGGACGTTTTAAAGACTGAATTTGTGCGACGCGACGTGTAGCTTTTTTGTATTTCGTGAGTGATTTCCTATAAATATTTTTTATAAACTATATATCAAAGTAACGATGGTTTTGCGGTGTAAGGTATGTAAAATCTCCAGCTATTATCATCCGAACCTGAGTTTCCACAAGTAAGTAAAGTAAATGAAACACAGTAGTAGAGTGGGTATCATTTTGTGATGTGATTAATTAATATTTTATAATACTCTCATATTCATATTCTCATGCTAAAACAACAACTATTTTTATACTTTTTCCCAAATACCTTTTTAAGTTAAAAATCATTGCTTTTTTCTACCAGCATTTATTTGCTTTCAGAAAAGCAGATTTTACATACGTTCCTTTTAAAATTTCGTTCCAGCTCAGGTGGAAAGTGACTTTTCCGCACTCGACTACATGCCTGAACTCCGCTATGTGTCTGTCGTTTGAACAACTTGCAGTCGCGTTCGGAAAAGTATCACTTTCCGAATTCATTAGCAAAATAACTATTTTGTGTTAACTAACCTTCAGAACCGATATCTAATCCAAACTAACTCAATCTAACCCACACACTATAAATTAAACATAAATATATTTTAAATAATGCATCATTCATCATTTAAAATTAAACGTATTTACTTTATTAAAATTATTATTATGATGGACTCACATTTTCAAAGTCTACGCCTATAATAATAATAATAAAGTATTTATTTTCTATCTTTAAGTTTACATGTCATGCTTATATCTAATCTATTATGTGCGCATTCTTCCCCTACTTATATAATAAGAAACAGGGATGCATTAGTACACCCAGAGGTTGGCTGATGACGGCCGTTACTTAAATATATTGCATATGTAGTGCATCAAATCGTACCATTTCCTGGAGTTCTAACTCCTTATATAGATGTATCTGTAATAGACCTAGGTATAGTTCAGTTACGTAAGATTAAGGCAATATGTACAGTTAAGGAGTTTTTAGAGGAAAAATTTGAACAAAAAACCTCTTTAATATTTCTTTGGTTTGTATATTTAGGGTCAATGACCTTATGCTTGATCTTAAAACCTCTTATTGCTATATATGTACAGTATTTTTACATTTAATTACAAGTGGAACTGGCCGGTTCCCCCCCTGCCTCGGAGGAATCTGTCAGCTTTCCTTGTTCGTTTAATATTTAAATTTTTATTTACATTTATTTCAAACTAAGGTGGCTCCAATTCTTCGAAGAATATCGGAAGGTTTTTATATATTGGACCGTGCTTAATATTTACATGTTGGCTGTATCTAATATTAGTTAGGTTTCTGGTCAACTGTGATTTGGTGAGACGGAATTTATAGAATTTATTTGCAGCAGCGTCGATGTGGTCACTGATGGTTTCAATGCTAGCCATATTATGCAAGTCACGTATTCTGGTAGCTCTCGGAGCGGAGAAAGCTCCTCTAAGGAAGCGATTTTGGACTCTTTGTAGTCTTTGCCTCTGTGTAGCGCTTGCCTGGCACCACACCGCCGAACCATACAGCATTGCCGGGCGCACTATGCTTTTGTATAAGATTAGCTTGTTTTTGGGACTAAGGATTGATCTAGGCTTAGATATCATGTGCAGCTGATGGCTGATGTAGAAAGCTTTTCTTAGCGCTTGCGTTACATGTTTGTGAAATTTAAGTCGTTCATCTAGGGTTATGCCTAGATATTTAACAGTCTGTTTTGGGAATACTGCTTGTCCGTTAATGCTTATGGATGTGATCCTATGGTTAGTGAACTTCCGGGTAAAGACCGCTAACTCTGTTTTAGAAGGATTTATGTTAATTTTCCAAGAATCGTAATAAGGTATGAGTTTTGCTAAGTGATAGGCTAGCCGACCTTTCGCTGCCTGTGCGTAGTACGACTTGGCCATTATCGCCGTGTCGTCTGCGTACAGCGAGAGGTCAGTAATTGGGATTTTGGGAATATCAGATATATACCAGTTGAAAAGGTGTAGGGAGAGCACAGTTCCCTGCGGGACTCCGGCTCTTATGACTTTTTGGCTTGAAATTGATTTGTTTACTTTAACGCTAAATGTTCTATCTGAGAGGTATGAGGCAATCAAGGCTACCGTATAGAGTGGCATACCACACACTGCGTACAGTTTATATACCAGCCCCTCATGCCACACTCTGTCAAATGCACGTTCTATGTCTAACAACAGCATAACCGTGTTTTGCTCGGAATTAAAACCATCGAATATGTTTTGCACTATTCGTGCGGCCTGCATATCCGTGCTATGGCCTTGCCTAAAGCCAAATTGTTCAGGTGGTAAGATATTTAGATTTTCAACTGTTATTGATATTTTACTTAATATAAGTTTTTCGGCGACTTTACTAAGGGTGTTTAGGAGGGAAATTGGACGGTAGGATTGTGGGAGCTTGGGGTCTTTACCCGGTTTATGTAGCATGACCACGTTTGCGTGTTTCCACGTTTGCGGGAAGTATTGTAGCCTTACTATCGCATTAATAATATAAGTGAATTGAACTATAGACTTACGAGGCAAGTTTTTGATCAAATTATAAGGTAAATTATCAACTCCCGGGCGCTTTATTATGTGGCAATCTGCTAATAGTAGTAGCTACGTTGCGTGGCGTTATTAAAAGTGACTTTAACTTTCGTGGTGGGATAGGATATTTAAAACGTTTGAAGGCTGCAACAGATTCGGATATAGCCGTTTGAATAGGCGTGTTGTCCGGCGGGATATTATGTACAGTTTGTAAGTATGTGGCAAGAATTTCAGTTTTTTCTATATCTTTAATTTTTTCTTGACCGTCGTCGTCAATTAAAGAAGGCATTGAATGCCCATCTTTGCGAAGGTTTTTTGCCAGCCTCCACAGGGAGTTGTTTGAAGTGCTTAAGCTATTTATATATTGTACCCAACAGGTTTCCTTATGTTTACTAATTAGGGATTTAATCGTGTTACTTAAACTATTTACAATGAGTCTGTCTACATCAGTATGCGTCCTATGCCACCTATTCCTAACTCTATTTCTATAATTTATAATTTCTACTATATAGTTTGGCAAGGGCTTTATTCTGTTTTTAACGCGCATTTTAGGAACTAATGCGTTCCGGGTTTCTTGAATATTCCTAGTCAAAATTCTGACCTCGTTTTCTAGGTCGTCAATTGATTCAATTTGCCTAGGGACATTCGTTATCTGGTTTAATCGTTCTCGAAATGTTCGCCAATTGAAATCCTTGTAAGAAAACACTGTTTCTACTTGTGTATTTGTAATATTATTCACTGATATTTCGATGGGCAAGTGGTCTGAATTTAATTCATTAAGAGCTTGTAGATTTGTCAAATTATTAATGCCTTTACTAATGGCTAAATCTATATAAGTTGGCCTGGTATGGTGTGAATAATGCGTAGGGTTATCCGTAACATGTAGTTGAAGCGCGGGATTATTAATGATATAGTCATTTAACATATGCCCATTTCTGTTCGGTCTGTGATTTCTCCAATTAATATGCTTAGCATTGAAGTCACCCATCAGTATCCCTCTGAAATTCTGAGGAAAAAACACTGCAATATCATCCTGCGTAAACGCGAGATTTGGCGGTGCGTAGCCCCCACTAATCCATAGGTCATCCTCTGTCTGCAGGCAGACGTGCTCTACTATGGTTCTAAGCCCCAATATTCTTTTGTATGGAATCGACCTATGAATTAGGCAGGCCACGCCACCGCCACGTCCAGTCGGCCTATCGGCTCGTTCGACCGTATAACCCATAAATTTCAGTTTGTCCAGTTGCCCTAATTTTGTTTCTATAAGAAAAACAATTTGATAGTTATTATTTAGTAAAAAATAAGACAATTCCCCTATCTTAGATTTAATACTATTGCAGTTCCATGCCAAGATTTTGGGCATTTAGAAGTCAAAGTTATTGAGCTCCTCTGTAAAGAATCGAATAGATTGTTGCATAACAGCCACTTTGTTTCCATTACATGAAATTAAAATATTTCAATATCTATCTAGAGCTTTTAATAGCTCGTCTAAATTGACTAAAGTGTTAATTTGATTAATTTTTTCATTAATTTCATGGAAATTGGTACTCAGACTTGGCACACTACTTACATTTTTGTTTGATTTATTTCTATTAGGCATTTCCGGGAATTCTCGATGGTAGGAGACGGCAGAAGGTCCTGGAGGTGGATCGGTAACCTGTTCTAGGCCCTGCGGGTTTACCTCGCATCTTGTCTGCAAGTTGGCATGCGGTCCAGCCGGGATAAAATCACCAGAAAGTTGCCTTCTGTCCCGCCTGGCGGGCTTCACCGGTGGTGGGGCAGGAACAAATTGAGATCGGTCTCTTTGGATTGTTTTAGGCTCTATTTGTTTGAGCCTAAACAAATAGACAGGGCATTGTTCGTCGATTGAGCGGTGTTCTCCGCCACAGTTCACACATTTCATTGTTTGCGAATCACAATTAATAATTTCGTGGTTTTGAGCACACCTGCTACATTTTAAATCGCGTTTGCAATATGTAGCCGCATGACCTAGCCCTTGGCATCTTTTGCATTGTATAATTACTTTGCTGGTTTTCCGGTTTTCCCATAGAATCCTTACATTAAATAGTGTTTTACACTCTTGATTGAGTCTTTTGACTGTGTATTGATTATTTACAACTACGAGAAATAACGGATCTCGTGTTTTCTTCATTAGATACACAGCCTTTGCCTCGATGTTCCATTCTTCTTTTAGTTCATGCTTTATTTCAGTGATTGAAATATCGCCATCCAAACCCTTTAATACGAAGGCGTGTGTTTTCATATTCCTCTCTGCATAAGTGTGGTATTCCACATTTTCTCCGTCGAGGGTTCTCTTTAGTGTCAACCAGTCCCTAGTTAGATCACAATAGATAATTGTGGAATACCTGGCATATTTGACTTGATATTTGTCGATATGTAGGGTCTTCAGTGTGTCTACTAGAACTTGGTGGGTGCCTATCTTGGATCTAATTACTATTGGGGGTGGTTTTTCTATCTTTTTTGCTTCCTCCTGTTGTTTTTGGGGCGTTTTGGTGTTTGTGCTTCTTCTAGTTGCTGTCTTAGCTTTTGGCCTACGGCTTGTAGTCGGCGCATACGTTGAAGTTGTGCTTTCTATATCGCTGGTTTCAGCGTCCACATTTCTAGGGAGATTATCAAACCTATTTCGAAGTTCAATGATTGGCGCATCAATGCGAGTATCTAAAGGCTTTGCAGCAAAAGCTTTTTTAAGGGAAATAGTCTTAAACGGAGTTTTAAAGCCGTCTTTATCTACATTAGGGGCTCTATTCATACCACTATCCGTTGAATGTTCTAATTCCATCGAGGCATTAGGACTGTGTTCCCCAGTTGTGGACGTAGTTTTTTGTAACGCCTATGAACTGTCCCTGCTTTCACTCAGGCGGACGCGGGCAACATTACATTTAGTAGTGGGGACCAAAAACAAAAAATGTCTTTGGTAGGGACGAAGTTTGCTCACGGCGAGGATTCGGTCGGGGTAAATGTTTGTACACGATACATAAAAATATAAGGAGGCCGGACAATCGTTTTGGCAAGATTTCGGATTTTTATGAATGAGTTGTCGGGTCGCTTTAGGTTAAATGTTTTTGGACAGCACCTTGCATGTGTTTCCGCGAATACATTCACAAAGAATCCCTCTTCTTTGTGAATACATTCCACTGAACAAGAAAATTGGGTTAAAGAGTCGGTTTATAGTGCTTGCATGTATTTGCGCAAATATATTCCCCTGCTCACCATTCAAAACATATTACAACAAATAGCGTGCGTCGATTATTGCCGAATGTATGGAAAAGTATGTCAATGCTACCAAAGAAAATGTTACTTAACATTTTCTTTGCTGCTACGTAGCGTCAAGTGTCGCACATAGCCGCTTGTTTTCGCTTCCAGTGGACGACCAGCGCGCAGCGTCGATTGTCTATAGCTTGAACTTTATCGCTAGCCGAGTTGCTAGCCGTATTTACGGGGTGTGCTACGTGAGCGATTTGCTTTGATCAGTGGCGATGCCGTGCGACTATATTAATTTTTCGTACGGCATCGCCAGCGCTTCGCGTTCGCTGCAAATCGCTCACCTAGGACGTCCTAGGCGAACCACTTGCAGCTAACGCGAACGCGAAGCGCTGCCGATGCAGTACGAAAAGTTAATATAGTCGCACCGCATCACCACTGATTCACGTTCGCGTTCGCTGCAAATCGCTCAACTAGGACGCCCCGTTACTAATATCCACTCCCTCTATTACCAATGCAATAAAATAAAATGTTGCTAAGATTTCCTATTCCATGAATTCTCTTCATCTCTCCGCAAGGTTTAGACACCAGTGCGTTCCTCAAAAAGCTAGAAGTTTAAATACAAAAGTTAAAGAGTTTTTTACTTATTATCTCTCAGATATAGATATCAGAAAAAATAAACGCGCATCGCAAAGTCAAAGCAGGTAAAAAATAAATGTGATAATAATTATATTTTGGCATTAAACTGAAACTCGATCTAGAAAACGGACATCATTAGTTTGAAATCAGTTTACCATTTTGACATCGAGCCCAGTTGAAACTTACATGGACCTGAAAGCTCCATCGATATTCGTAAAATATGCATACAATTTGCCTAATTGTCATGCAAGTGCGAACAGCGTAGTTAATTAATTTCATGACATCTGTACCTTGCATTATCCTGCTACATTTCGCTGAACCTTTACGTTGAAGTCGTTCCACACTAAAAGAATAAAATATGCATTATTGTGCATTATTGTATGAGATGCATTAAACGCCTTTTTACATTTAATACATGTTTTAACGTGAAAAGACCTTCATCATTTGCGTAAACATAGGTTATTAAATATGCGAATGTCAGGTCTAGTGGCGGCTCGTGACTTTTGGGTAAGATGGTGCCAGAATATAATTCTTGTCCTGGCACGAAACAGCTCGCCGCAGGCGCAGCCGGATGCTAACCCGCAACATTTTGGGGGTGTCACACCCAATTTTTTACTCAAAAATCGTTAAAAAAAATCGCCTTCCACTAGCGAACGAAGCGAATTCTACCAAGCACCTCGGGCAACAATTTTTGATGGCTTATTGTAATTGTAATTTAAAAAAATGGAAGGCGGATACTTTTCTATTATATATCTACTATTTTGTGGGTTTCTAACCCAAGTTAGAAACTAACGCTAAGTAACCCAGGCTATACCAAATTTTTCGAAGAAAGTACTTAAAACTTATCAAAAAGTGCTGTTAAATTAATTCAAATAAAAAAAAAACACTTAACATACCCCCACAAATTAATGCTGAAAGTTTCCGTAAAGAATCCTACCATAGGTCAATTAACAAAAATATTACAAAAATTACTATTTACAGTATTTACACACGCGTACAATACTGGGCCATTCTTAATACTAATAATTTTAGTTCATTTTTTTTTATGGCAGTGGCACACACACTAAAGGGAGATCCTATGGCGCTCGACGGACGAGTGGTGTGTGTGCGAAGATGTTGATTGACACGGTTCTTGAATACTTGTAGGTTGTAATTAGTGGGAAACAGATGTCCTGGAAGTGAGTTCCACAGTGATGCAGTGCGCCAGACAAAGGAGTTCTGGTAAAGCGATGTTCTAGGTGTTTCTAGTTGTACGACGAACTGGTGCGCTCCTGCCGTCTGTCGGGACTGTCTGACAGTAGTTGTCAGGGGCGGGATTATGCGGGCCAAATCCTGGGAACATCTGCCGTGAAAGTATCTGTAAACAGTGACATCTCGGCCACATGTCTGCGATGGTCCAGACTATCCAGATTCCGGGTCAACTCCGGATCGCCGACGAGGCGCACAGCCCTCTTCTGAATGGAATCCAGCAGCTTTAGGGTATGCTTTGGTGCGGCACCCCAGATATGTGAGCAATATTCTAAGCACGGTCTTATTTGCGCTTTGTACAGCAAGAGCAACTGCTGCGGTGTATCGAGATTTTTGTTGCGAAATAGCGCACCAAGCTTCTGGGAGGCTGATTTTGCGATGTTAGCAACATGGTCATGCCATGACATATTGCTGTTGACCGAGACACCCAGCAGCCCGATTGAAGAGGATGAAGGAATGGTCGATCCTGCCATAACGATGTCAGGGCCCGCTGTATTGGCCCTCTTAGTAAACGTTGCTGCTTGGGTCTTTGCTGCATTGAACTGGACCAAATTTCGGTCGCCCCAAGTTTGAACTTTCTCCAGGTCTTGATTAATTGCTGTAATCTGCTCCTGTTTGCGGTGATGAGTCTCAGTCGCTGGTAAGGGTTTTTCTGACCTAAAGTGGGAGACAAGGGTACTGTCATCTGCAAAACTGTAAACAGGATTATTCGTTTCGATCAGTAGGTCATTAATATAGATAAGGAATAGAGTTGGTGAAAGTATTGCGCCCTGAGGCACGGCCCGCGTTTATGGTGAATGTGTCCGAGATGTGTCCATCGACTGCCACGTGCAGGGATCGGTTCTTAAGGAAACTGGCCAGCCAGCTGCAGAGAGAGGCGGGCAGTTCCAAGGACGGCAGTTTGTTGAGCAGTCCGTCATGCCAAATTCTGTCGAATGCCTTTGAAATATCCAACGCAATCGCTCGAGACTCTCCGTAGTTTTCAATTGCCCTACTCCATATATGAGTGACATAGGCCAATATATCTCCTGTCGATCTCTCTTTGCGAAAGCCGTATTGATTATCGCTGATTATTCTGTTGCTCTCGAGGTACTTGAGTAGTTGCTGGTTGACTACACGTTCCATGACTTTGGAGATTATTGGAAGCAAGGCAATTGGGCGATAGTTTGAGGGCGTGGTTTTCTTGCCTTTTTTTGGAACAGGTTGCGCTCGAGCGACTTTCCAAGAGGATGGGTAAATCCGTTTTCTGTAAGAAAGAGAAAAAAGCCTGAAAAAAACGGGTGTTAGTTCGTTGGCAGGTACACCGTCCGGTCCTGACGCCTTTTGCGTATCTAGTTCTTTAAGGATTTTGCGAATATCACGGTGAGAAAACTTGACTTCTGCCATGGTAGTGTTGATGTTCGGTATAGTGGGGAGTGTCTTGCCTTGAGGCACGTCTAAGGTAGAGTGCAATGAAAACATTTTGGCGAGCATGTTTGCTTTTTCCTTGGCTGTAGTCGCCGTGATGCCACGTTCGTCCGTCAAAGGTGGAAGAGACGTTTTTGTAAAGTTGTTACTTACTGCCTTTGCTACCGACCAGAAATTCCTGGAACCACTGGGGCATTGCAAAAGTTTATTCCTGATCCTTTGATTGTGTTTGTCCTTAGTTTCGTCGATCACACGCTTGCAGTCGTTTCTCGCTTCGATAAAATAATTGCGATTTTCAGCGGTCTGATTTTGCTGCCAGTACTTATAGGCTTGCTGTTTCCTTCCTACAGCTCTTTCGCATCTTTTGTCGAACCAGGGCTTTCCTTTTGATGGTAACTTGATGGAATTTGGGATGTATGCTTCCATTCCTGAGGAGATTACTTGCATGATCTCTTCGCAGCAGTCTGACGGGTCGTCAGTGGCGAAGCAGACGTCGAGCCAAGAAAAATCTAGGTAAAACTACCTCAGATCGTCCCAGTTTGCAGAATTGAAATGCCAGATTTTGCGAGGCAATGGTGGATCCTTCTGTATGGGTGGCAATTCACAAACCGTTGTAATAAGTTTGTAGTCGGAGGTACCTAATGGCGGACCAACTGTAACCTTGTACTGGTCAGGAATCGTGGTCAGAAAAAGATCCAGGAGGGCGGCGAATTCGCCCCTCTCTGAGATTCGAGTTGGTTCGTCTACAAGTTCAGTAAGCCCGCAGCTGATGGCAAATGCTTCAGCTTCTCTACCTTCGTTGTCGGTCTTGTTGTGATGTTTGAGCCAGTTGGTGTTGTGGGCATTGAAATCTCCCTGAACCATTATTTCTGAACTGGGGTGATCGACCTGTATTGAGTCAAAAGTGGTAGCTACTGCTGCAAAAAAGCTTTGGTAGGCTCTATCGCTCGGAGGGCGATAGAGACAACATATAAACTTGGTTAATCCCTTGACGGTGAACTTGAGCCACATGACGTCAAGGTTGTTAGGTTCGAGTGTTGCCTCGCGGTGACATGAAAGGTCGCTTCGGACAAAAATGCATATTCTGAACTTATATCTAAATCAGGTATGTAAGTCGTAACCAGGATAGAGGTAGTTAACTGTTGTTGTTGTAGAACATACTTGTGTTTCTGTAAGGGCTAATATGTGTGGTCTATTTGCTTGTAGATGCTGGTGTACCGAATTTATGTTTGTATTTAGGCCTCTTATGTTGCAGAAATCTATTCTAAATAGGTTCGGTATCTTTGCTGTCTGTGAAATGCGGAATGAAGGGCTCCCAGGGCCACCCAGCGCCCGGAGATCCGAATGGCCGGGGAGTTTACTTCCGGAATATTTTGATCCTAGAAGCACCATCATGTCCATATATTCCTACTATGGAACCCGGGACCACCAGCGCGAAAGCGGAACGTGATTTGGGAAAACCACTTAGCGCTTCCCAATTCTGGTGGGGTGGTCTTTCACCGGACGATGCGAGTAGGCTTATGCATCTACCACCTAGGGCCGCTTCCACTCGAAGCATCGGCCTCTGACTAATTCCTTTGGCGGTCCCTAGTCTGACAGGGGTAAAAATGGGGTTTGTTGGATCACTCCCCAGTGATCAGCTCCAGACTTTGTACTTTGGTGTTCTCCAGCCTGGAGGAGGACGATGGGATTTGATGGGCCACATCCCGTGGCAACTCGGATGGTGGGGGCGTCACTCCCCGTAATCAAACTGCTCTCACCAGTTTGACGTTCCTGCCAGCCAATACAATGCAGCCCCTCCCGTCACAAACTGTCACTGATCAGCTCCAGACTTTGTACTTTGGTGTTCTCAAGCCTGGGGGAGGACGATGGGATTTGATGTGCCACATCCCATGGCAACTCGGAATGGCGGGGACGTGACTCCCCGCCCTACAGTTTCCGATAAATCCATAGTCCATTCTTCTTCCTTTTTTGGTTGCAAATTATTCAATTACGTTGTTATTACAATTTTCAATGCTATTTACAAAATGTTTTTCTGCAAACAGCGTACCTCAAACGTGAATATGTGGAAAAAGGTTTCACTAAAAGATTGCTTATTTGATTAATTTTTAACGTCAATTCACAAGTAGAGTCAGACCGACCTTTTTTACTTATCGAAACGCGGCCCGAGCCATTGAATCAGGTGGTCCAGATTTACGGCTAAAGTCGCTATTTCAGCATGCATCATCGCGTCGTGACCTTATTTGACCTCTCCATGGCAATTTGCTGTTGAAGACGGGGCCACCGCGCGTTTGGCTCGGATAGCCCAATTATCGGGAAATCATTATACATTTTTCGATGACTAATATTATCAGAGTCGATAGATTATTATTGTCCATTGGGGATAAGATGAATATTATTTATTTAATAGATACATTTATAATTACGGTTAAATAATATGTATTAAAAAATAGAAAAAAAGTCTTTGGCGGTTAAACTCGAAATACTAAGAGTCACTGGGTAGTGCCATGGGCCCTTATGACGAGCCGCCACTGATACAATTACTAGATTTGCCGTTGTGTATTCAGTATATACGAACCCCTCGAAGGCCTTTTACACGATAAATAAGTGGGAGTTTTTCATGTGTTATTAGTAGCAACAAGGTTTAATCGTTTGATGTGTTGAATACAACAGTATTGCTCGTCAATTCTATTTGTATTTATGCTATGATTCTTATATCATGTATTTATGCCATAGTTTCCACCATCATGTTTAGGAAAATTATCGTACTTCACTTAAAGGTGGAGTAGATGCTAAAAGTATTAATTTTCACTTCTACCGCGGGCTATTATCAGCATATTTACCGTCCTAATTCAGATTAAGTGCACCGTCGTGTCAGTTGCTGGCTTATATTCCATAATCAGTATAACTTTATTTCAGGTATATGTTGCGATCTATAAGCTGCACCCATTTGCAGGTAAATACAGGAATTAATGTAGGAATTAATGTGTATTGCAAATTTAGGAGGATATATTTTTATATGTTAAACGTTTGCTGTTCAAAATATAAATATAACAGTAAAATTAAGAACAAACAGTATAATCACTTCCAAATATTACCGGAGATATGATTTTACCGGTTAGATCAAGTAAACAGCAGCTGCGACAGTAAACAAAAATGCATAAACCCGAATTTATCTTACAAAAACTTAGGAAAATATGTTTTGAGAAATTTTAGATGATACAAATGGACGAACACGCTCTATTGCATCGCGGACAGTAAATGTCGAAGTGAAATGACTCGAGCAATACTAAACGTATCGCCGGTATTCAATACCTACCTACATGCATCCAATCGAATAGGAGAAATAAGACTGATTTTATTTTCCCGTCAATATAGGGGCTCGAGGTTTAAAAGCGTCCTGACCCAATTGCATTAAAGATTTATATTACGTCCCATCCTGCATAAAAGCTTTACCGCAAACGTCGAGGGATTCATGAGCTTTTAGAGCTTCTTAGTTGCTGATAAAATATGATCAAATATCAAACAGGTTTTATAATGGGGTGAAACAAGCTTTAAATTCGTCATAGAGGTGATTTGATGTCCTGGTTGAAGTTGACCGGAATTTGCCTGGTCAGAAAAGTTAAAAAAATACTGTCGATTTTTTTTTTTTTGATATTGGTTAGGAAGATTTTTTTAATTTGATTTTTTTATTTGACAAAAACTGTCAAACGTGATTCTTCACATGTTCGTTAATATTTCGAGTAGGTATTATGACGGCTATCGACAAAATATAATATGAGAGTAATAACCTTTGAATATAAAACCTCAGGAACGAGTGTTGCGCTCTCTACCAGGTATACGAAAGCGCGACAGAAGCGGCCCTATTGAACCTCCAAGCATGACTCATTATTAACTGTCAAGTTTGTAAACAACGTTGTATAAGTTAAAGTTTTAAGTTTTTAACGAGATTTATCCGCAATTTTCGTGGAAATAAGTGGTGGAGTGATTTGTATTTAGACAACAAAAATAGCTGTAAGAACGTTCTGATTATTTTACTTGAATAAAAGACAAGGAGTATGGTTAGTTGTGCAGCTTGCTGGTGTTCTCAAACTCAGAATAATAGAGAATCAGGAGGAACTTTCAATAGGTAAGTCAAGTTAATGAAATTGTATGTATTACGCGTAAAAACCAGAGTTAAAACCCTTGATTTAATGACAATAACATTTGATTTGAAGGTCATGTATTTGCACAAATTTTGCCCATAGGCGTAGGCGACTGTATCTGGACTGTATAGATGAAAAAAGGAAATACATTTTTTGGTGATTTTTTTGTTATGCTGGGTTCATACGGTTCAGACACAAAAACAAAATAAGAAGTTAAAATATAGCCAATTCGTATTTAATTTCTTATTTTTTATTTTGTTTGTGAGCGATCATATAGTTTATCATAGAGAAAATTGGCTACACAACTATTAAGCTGTTCAGTTTCGGAGGCATTAATTTATTGTAGGTATAAACTACAGTTACAAAAGTTTAGGGACTGTGGTGCAATGACAGAGTTTATTTTAGTAATAAATAATGCTTTAGATATTTTAAACTCTCATAAAAAAAGCTATTTTGTTTTCATGCAAGGCAGTTGCCCAAAAAATATTGAAAGTATTAACGATATTTTTGCTAATTTTTCCAATTATCACAAATCAAGAGGTGAGTTACGTTACCCAAGTATTAATTTTATAATCGTTTGTAAAAAAAACCGAACAGTTTTTAAGAACTGGATCACGTAAAGTGTGGCAAGTATAACTTGAACAGCGGAAAGAATGCGGACAAAAAATTGGCGATGTTGTCGAGTAACTTTAATATTTTTTGAGAATTAATATTTATACCTATTATTTAGATAAACACATAATTTAATATACTTATTAACTCATTGAAAATAACTGGCAACTGAAACTTAACTATTACTTCAACTTTAATTCATAATCTATTTTACACATTATCAATTTAAATAAATTTGCGACATTTATATCTATTTGCCCGATACATCCGGCAACAGGTGCAACAAGTTCCCCTCGTCCTCGTGACAAAGTGCATCAAGGCGATTGGCTGCAAGCCATTTTTCCTCGCTTCGCTCCTCAAACGTCGCTGTTCCAAATAAGTTTGTCACACTTTATAGCATAGCAAGGTTAATAAAGAAACTTTATCAATAAAAATATTAAAATATTTTATTAATAAAGATTTTTTCAAGATAGCTATGCGAGCATATGACATTAGTCCAATCGAGAGTCATAGGGTCTTATTAATTAAAGCAGTTTGTAATACGTATTTGACAAATAGGATTAATTTTATTTGTAAAAATTCAAGCAGAAAAAGTTAGAAATATGTACCCTAAGTTAATATAATTTTAATGACAATAAATGTGTTTTCACAGTGATTTTGATATAAACATGATTTTTTTCAAATAAAAATAAATAACAAGCACCATTCTTATTTATATTATAAGAATTTTTTTTACAAAATGCAAAAAAATTTTACAACCTAATTCTAATTGATGGTGTTTTTATATATCACTTTTTTTTTATACATCGTACCAAAATTATGTTTGTTGTATCGGTAATTACTGCAACAGAAGGATACGAATGATGAACAAGCTTTTATCCAGATACGTAAAAAATACTACTTTTAAATATTGTCTGGTTAATAGTTTATTTAAACAAATATAGAATAATGAAAAGATAAATATAACGTTTATATTCTCAGAATTTACGCATTTAAATCTGAACGCCATCTCCACGCCTCGCCTGCAGCGGAAGGAGAAGTCGGCCATATGCATTAACCCTTTGATTACCTATACGAGAATAATATATAAAAGAATCTGTCGTCAAATCTAAATTTAAAAAATGCCTAATAGCAGTTTTTGAAATTTGAGTTTAAAGAAACTTTTATTTTCAAAATTCTCGTTCTTGAACACCATGAAAATAGCAAAATCAAACCGCTGAATTTCTGACCGGTAGTAAAGGCAGTAAATAATAACTTGACAAGAACGTTCCCACCTCTGACGGACGAACGCGGGGTCACGGCGACTACAGCTAAGGAAAAAGCAAACATATCTCCCTATCTTACCCAACATCAACACTACCATGGCAGAAGTTTAGTTTCACCACCGTGATTTTCTTCAAATCATCAAAGAGCTAGATACGCAAAAGGTATCAGGACCGGATGATATACCTTCCATCGTGTTAAAAAACTGCGCCAACGAACTAACATCCATTCTTTCCAAACTTTTTTCTCTGTCTTACCGAAAGGGGATATACCCATCATCTTGGAAAGTCGCTGGAGTGCAACCTTCATCAAAAAGGGGCAAGGCAACCATGTCATCAAACTACAGTCCAATTGCCTTGCTTCCAATAATCTCTAAAGTCAATCAGCAATTACTCAAGTACCTCGAGAATAACAGAATAATTAGCGATAACCAATACGGCTTCCGCAAACAGAGATCGACAGGAGATATATTGGCCTATATCACACATATATGGAGAAGGGCATTTGAGAACTACGGAGAATCTCGAGCGATTGCGCTAGATATTTCGAAGGCATTCGACAGAGTTTGGCATGACGGATTGCTCAACAAACTGCCGTCCATAGGACTGCCAGCGTCTCCCTGCACCTGGCTTGCCCGTTTCCTTAAGAACCGATCTCTGCACGTTGCAATTGATGGACACACCTCAGATACATTCACCATAAATGCGGGAGTGCCTCAGAGCGCAATACTTTCACCAACCCTGTTTCTCATCTATATCAAAGATCTGCTAACCGAAAATAATAATCCTGTTTACAGTCTCGCAGATGACAGTATCCTTGTCTCCCAATTTAAATTAGAAAACCCTTCACTAGCAACTGAGACTTATCACTGCACACAGGAGAAGATTACCACAATTAACCTGCAGAAAGTTTGAACTTGGGGCGATAGGAATTTGGTCCAATTTAATGCTGCAAAAATCCAAGCAGCCACGTTTACCAAGCAAGCCAATACGGCGTGCCCTGACATCATTATGGCAGGATTGATCATTCCTTTAACCTCGTCAATTGGACTACTGGGTGTCTCGGTCAACGTTGCTAACATCGCAAAGTGAGCCTCGCGGAAGCTTGGTGCACTAAAACTATATACATCGCAGCAGCTATTCTTGATCTACAAAGCGCAAATAAGACCGTACTTAGAGTATTGCTCACAAATCTTGGGCGCCGCACCGCATCTAAGAACACCCTAAAGCTGCTAGATCCCATTCAGAATTGAACTGTGCGTCTCGGCGGTAACCCGGAGTTGACCCGGGATCTGGATAGTATGGAACACCGCAGACATGTGGCCGAGATTACCCTGTTTTATAGATATTTTCCCGGCAGATGTTTCCAGGATTTGGCCCGCATCATCCGGCTCCCAGCAGCACCTACCAGACAGTCACGACAGACGGCTAGGGCGCACCAGTTTGTCGTACAACTGGAAGCACCTAGAACATCGCTTACAAGGACTCCTTTGTCTGGCGCCTGCATCACTGTGGATCTCACTCCCAGGACATCTGTTTCTCCCTAATTACAACCTACAACTATAAACCGTGTCCCTCAACGTCTTCGCTCACACACCGCTCGTCGAGTGCCATAGGATCTTCCTTTGATGTGTGTGCCACTGCTATAAAAATATATTATTAAACATTCAATACTACTTTATTTAATTTATTTGCTGATAAATCTTATTTTTTAAGTGAAATATTAATTTTGTATATGTTAAAATCTTCAGTGATTAAAAAAGGTGAAAAGTAATAGTCAGAAAATAAATTATTTGTTAATGTTAAGAAAACTAAAATTATTTTTTAAGATTTGCAGTAACTATCTTAAGGAATGGAAATATTTGATGTGATTAATTGAAAATTTAATTTTAGTCATGCCAGATTTTTAGTAGAATAATTTATTCATCTTTGTTACTAAGATCTCGTATTGTTATTTACAAAACAATTATTAATCCACATGTTGAGTGGGATTAATTTGTTACAGATCGATATTTTATTGTATTATGAAATCTAATATTCCCTCGTCCTCGTTACCGCTATCCAAAAAACTCTCGAAAAAAACTAGTATTTGTATCCACTTTTAATATCAAATATTCATATATAATATTCGAATAATATCAAATATGTAAATGTTTTTAAAACAAATAGGTTTACGTTGACTATTAAACCTGCGGTTATGCGCTTATCTGTAACTTTGTACTTCCAACGATCTTATACGATATTTTAACTAGAAGTTATATAATAATAGATAGTCAATAAACTGTTTAACTGTTAGGTCAAATTTAACCAGAAGTTTAACTGAACATTAATAAATGCAGCCTCAAACGAGGGCCAGTTTGAGTAACAGAGAATCTTAGCAGCCTTTTATGTCATCTCGTTGATAACAGGTAGAAGGCAAGCAGCGAACTAAGTTTCAGAAATAGAGAAACTTTGCCACGTTTTAAGTTTTTGCCATTAATAGTTAGATGCCGATCGCTGAAAGGAGTTCCAAAAAAACGTTGGATATGGATGAACGGCAAGCGACCAAAGAACATCAAGCAATAGAGAATCGTCGCAGTGTATGACGATATTGCGTTTATTGTAACCAGTCTTAAGAGTTGGGTGCCAAATATGTAACCTTATTTGCTAATTGTTCATATGCTAGGGTTACCCAGCAGACTCAGTTGTTTTTTAAAGGCTTGGGTCTATGGCTTGGCAGTTAGGGTGGGGCGCCACAATTTTTTTTACTAGAAATTTATCATTTTATTGATCCTTGAAAATAGGTTAGAAAAATGCCCTGTAAACGTCGAAAAATTTTGAATACACAGATTAGTTATTATTTTGACTGCAATTTACCAAAATAAATATTAAGATTACAAATAACTTATTTATTTATAAATGTAAACTTACACTAACTCTTTTAGGGCATCCCATCTCGAATCAATGTGAGCTTTTGGTTACGCTCTTAAACTAATAAGAGGATTCTCTTGTAAGGTATCTTACCGATATTACAAGAATAATAAATCAAAGCAACATAAGATACTACTTGTTAAATTATGCCCTATAACCTTAATATTACCCAAATCTTATTGTATAGGTATAGCCAGTAAATATATGCAGTTATAAACGAAATTATTGTTTACCAAACTTAATCTATATGAATCCCGTGGTAGCTATAATATCAGTAGACCAACATATCGTATATGTACATATACGGTCATTAAATATCTAGAGGCAAATGAATTGAGCTCAAGTTGATTGCGATATCAAGGCGACAAATTAAATTAGTAAATTTCAGTTATGTGGAATAAATTACTGCCATGAGCTTTACAGCCAAATAAAATAAAAATTAACTCAATCAGCTATTCGGACACTTGGCAAATGAATACTTTAACTAAAGATAAATTTAAGTAGGTATCTCTTTTAAAGGGAAGCTTGATAAGAAAGATAGATAGATGAATAAATGAAACGAGAATTAACGAGAATATAAACGATAGGCGCCAAACGACCTATAGTTGTTTAATTATAAACTCATTAATTAAAATAGCATATAACGATAAGCTGTATACGGTAATTAAGGCAAATGACCGACAGTCAAATGATTATATATTCACTAATTAAAATGATACATAATGATAAGCTGTATACGGTAATTAAAGCAAACTACCTACAGTCGCCTACCTACAAATCCATTAATCAAAGGCACTTAAATAAGTTAAAATCGATTTTACTTGATTCTGGCCGAGCTGTAGATTCTGTCGCTTCTTGCATAGTATGCCTTCACTATGTGGATGCGTCACCCTGACAAGAAAAGGTCTCGGTACGGCTATCTGACGGCGGAATTAGCTAGGTCAGCGTGAAATTCTACCTCACAGAAGGAATTCTGCAAGATAGAAGGAATTCTGTCTCACTGAAGGACCCTAGGTAAAGGATAAATGATGTTAGCCATCTTAAACAGAAACGCTCGTGCCGAACATACTTAAAAAAATGCTTCACCACACTAGTTCATCACACATCTTTTATAGACGATATGGCCGATAATTTTAGAAAATATAAATTTGACTAAATTTGCTTAATACTGCAAGGACAGAATCAGGCGGTAGTTAGACCTGAGGGTCAAAAATAGCAATGATAAATTCAATACGGAAAACGGCCTGCTCGCATTGAGTGTTCAGGCAAGAAGTTCTGTCAATTTTCTCAAAAAAGAATGTATACCACCTCTGTCAAGTGGCGCTCCAAATGCATATACCTGTCGAGTAGGTTAGTATTCCGAAAGTAAGGTCGCGAGACGTAAGGTAGCAAGAGTGTCGATCACACAAATTGACCAGTAAAATGTGAAAATGCAATACGGCATTTAATAACATTTAAAACGTTATATCATAATAGATAAACGTCGATTGACGAATAAAATTGTAGCGATCTTTAAAGCGGTTTGCGTTATAGCGATGGTAATAGATAGACGGCAAGCGATCAAAGAAATTCAAGCAATATAGAACCATAGCAGCGATTGACGTTATTGCCATGACGAAGGAAATAACAGGGAATCTCAGTATCCATTTACGTTAATGCGTTGGTAATAGCATTGTATATTTTCCTTATATAATGGTAATAGATAGACGGCGATCGACTAAGGAAGTTCAATTTATAGAAAACCCTAGCAACTCTCTATGTTACTGTTACAACTGAAGTAGGATTATACAGTCCTATGTCTGCATTGGAAATAATGCATACATGCCGTCAGTGTAAAGTAAAATCACGGAGACGCTTCATGATTTACGAAAAATTGCCACAAATTATTTTTTCGCATTTTATTATTATCAATCTAGATATGAATGAAAACAATGAAAGAAGTGATGAATAAAAATTTTTTTACTCATTTGCAAATTTAATGATGATGATAACTGGTAGCTATGCGAATAGAAGTATATTCTAATATTCTAAGGATCTTGTGTTAACCAATCTGGATACCATCCACCTTTGAAATACCACTAAAAATATTACCATGCTTTTCGATTGCCTAGCAGTTTATTTGATAGTAATAGAACTTGTATAAAGTCGGCCAGTTGTAAAATTTTCATGCCACCTTTGGAGTTTTTTCTTTATGTCATATAGATATATTTTAATATCGGGAGACCCTGTAAAGTTTTGGCGGTGTTATGATAAATTATACCGTTGAAGTAATAAGTTGGTTTTAAAGTAATGGTTGGCCTTATAAATGACCGGCTTTTTTACCGTCCGACGTCAACAACTTAAATTGGAGTCACAATTCTTGCGTCGTGACGGTCTTTTTGCCGACGCGAATCGTCCGAAACTCAAACACCGAGTGGTGTGGCGCATTTTTCCGGATTTTTGTATTATTTTTTATGATTCAAAGCTCATCGAGCTATTTCTTTGTATAGTTTGTCGGGTGCGGCAGGTAAAATTAAATTAATGCATTTGGGAGAGCGTCGCGTCGCTTCCAGTGAGAACAAATACGAACGTTGACAAGTACAAATGCAGGGTTTCAGATCCTCGAATCCTTGTCTTTTTGTAAGAATGACGTTAGAAGCATCAATAGATAAATATAATTCCAGATGCGCAGTGAAAAGCTTTAGGTATTTTTATGACAAGCATGGTGGGTTCGAAGCATTCTTAAACAGAAAAACAGACAAAATGAGGAGCGGTAATTGCGTCGTCTGAAAATTGATGATTTAGGCTGCAAATGAATGGTTAGTATTAGTTCAAAAATGGGGTTCCTAATAAGGTTACAGGGAAAATGACTAAAGTAATCCTTGGATTCAAGTCAATATCCCATAGAATGGCATTTGTGAAACTAGGATACATTCAATGATCATATTATGATTCAAGTCTATGCAGCATGCGACAGTAAGTTCGATGGAGTTGGGAAAATCTATAATGTCCTAAAAACGGCACTAAGATAATCAAAGTGGGAGAAAAGAAAAATTTTAATTGGAAACTTCAACAGTAAAGTTTGCAATGGAGTACAGGATGATGCATTTTAGGGCAATAATCAGTTGGATGTAGATACAGACTGGAGACATAACATTCTATTGCCAAATCCCGTATTTCCTTTCGAAAGAGATAAAAAAATAATAACAGAAAATAATATATATATTCAAAATAAAATTGAAATAGCCAAAAATGATACAAATTCCATGATAGGAACATAATAGAAAAGTGAATCCGTCGCAGGCATTGTTACACAGTAACACAAGAATATCATATTAATAATTAAAAATTAAGGGCCATGAAAAAATTAAAAGGCAACAGTAAAAATACCTTGTCCAGAAACCGGAAGATGAAAGGCTAAATTAAAAATGAAAATGGAAATTAATGGCAGTGGTTCAAGTTCGAAGAGATATTGATTCAGATGTGAAAGAGGAAGCTGAAAAATCCATTGAAGATATTACAACATCGGTAGCAGAAGAAGATTTTTGCTCTAAGCAAAAAAGGGTTACTGATGAGATATGGATCTTAAAGTGAATTATGAAATACAAATGTAATATGTTATAGACTTATCAATGGCAAGATAAAAGCGGGTTAAAACAATAGTGCATGGTGCATTTAGCATAGAAGAACAAATAAAGAATAACGATTAAATGCACAATTCGAGACAAGCAGGCACCATTGTTGATGTAAATTTAATAGATAGGTCTTCAAACTCTCAAAGTTCAACACCAGAATATCGTTGTAAATCCTTCATCAGCTCTGATAACTCATTGGGAAATACTGAAAGAAGCACGAACACCGGAGGATAACAAAGCACCATGTCCAGATGAAGTTCTCAGAAATCTGTTTCGAAGGAGGTTATGTCCAAAAATGTCATGACGCTTATGGCCGAAAATGCAAAGATTACATACTCATCTGATCAATGAGATTTTTTTTGAAGGTTTTTTCGATTGATGATATATCGAAAGCTAGATGACACCCGAAGTGACACCCCGTTAAGATTCAGAAAATTGAAGATGATAATTGCGATACCATTGCTTCTTTTATTGATTGCCTTGATCATGATGTTTTTTTTTGTTTAGAAAAGGTATTTAGAGTTACACTGGAAGATGAACTGGATGGTATCAGGAAAAATGGATAGAACACAAGTTTAGATTCGTGGATGATACTGTGATGGTTATTGGGGGGCTATAAGAATTGCAAATTAAAACTGTATATTCTCTGTTCATTTGTTGGATGGTTATTAAGGAAAAGAAAGAAAAAAAATCGTAAATAACTTGAGGTACGTAGGTGACACTGCGATGATTGCTGATAGTGTAAAAGATAAAATATCGGTATAGTTTGGGTTAGTGAAACAGATTGATCATTATGGCAGTTTATTGTCTTCTCATTTGTAAAATTATTATTCAGAGAAGATGGAAATGCATTTGAATATGAATATCACGATCTATGGAGAAACTGTAAACAGCTTCAGGTAGGCGGATGATACTGAGTTGACTATTGCTAATGCTGAACTCTTCAAAGGTTAAGGGGTAGAGTAATGTTCCGGTTGATGATCAAATCTGTAGACGTGGATGAGCATTGGTGATACTTAGTTCAGAATTGGTCGAGTGGAGACGTAAATTGCACTGCCATTGCTGGCTTTATTGATTGCGGCATAAGGTGCTCCATATTCTTGTCTAATCAGAATTTGATGATTGGCTCAATCTTTTTTCAGAAAATGTGTATGGAGGAGATGCACTAGAAGATTAGCTCAAATATATGAGGATCAATGAAGAAGACTTAAACAACTTGGAGTATGCGAGCAACGCTAATATTATTGAATTACTTCAAACACTAATCGAAAAGATAGAACAGGGTTGTGCACTGTCTGCTCATTGTTCAATGTTTAGTTTAAAAAATATGTCAAAGAATCATAATCAATTTGAGGTACACGAATGACACTGCGCTGATTGCTGATAGTGTAGACTTTGAGGTATAGACGAACTTTTTAACTCTTTAGTGAAGCGGGGAATACACACTCCTTTACTCAATTATTATTATTCAGGAAAGATATTGATAATTGTAAATTTCATCTTTGACATTGGCAGACACAAACTGGTAAATAAAAAGGAATCCTGAAGTTGTATGTATCGAGCTGGATATTCAACTATTAAATGATTATATTCTCTTTGTGTTCTTTCAAGGCCCTTGATTATTTTTTTGTGATGGGAAATAAAACCTGTAATTCGATAAAGTATCAGAAATCGACAAAGAAGCGCTAAATTGTTTTCATAAATCCCTTTTAAACAATGTAGTTTCGGATAATGTTGTTTTTCCATTATGTGGAATAATACATTTTTGATGAGTAAGTATTAAAAAATCCATTTTGTTTTACGAGCAACATTAATATGGAAATATGCCCTCCTATAATTCCAGTAGAACAATATAAATCCTAGCGATATAAGCCGTTATAAACTTCGTGTTTTTAAACATTTTATGTCTTTAAAATCCTTTGATTAACATAGAAACTTTCGAAGACAAAACTTTTTATCGCCAAAGAGATAAGTGGTGGATTTGGCTCGCAGTGAATAGGCCTTGTCT
>MU188995.1:18691-56265 GCA_016904865.1 Pissodes strobi | reverse complement strand
TAGAAGTTTGAGAGTATTTTCCATTTCAATTTTATTAAGTAAAAAAAATAAGGGTTACAAGTGTCATATTTATTCATAATACTCAGTTTAGTATTATACACATTTAGTTTGCTTTTATACAAGAGATTCTGTTTTTATATATTTAAGATAACCAGGTATTTATGTATATTTGAAATTTTGGCATATAATCTTATATAGACTCACCCCCTGATTCGCTTCTCCCGATGAATATTGCCCCCTTTTTTCGCCTCCTTTGCGAGCAAGACGTATCACTAACACTTCACTATACTAGAAATACGATTTCCAGGCATTTTTCTTCTTAAAACCAAAAGAAAGAACCGATTTACGGATTCTTGCTTGTCACCGACCGGTACAAAATTGTAATGATGCATCAAGGCGATGAGCTCGAGCGGCTAGCCAGGGTCGGCTGAATCACCATGTTTTTAGATAACTTCTTTGAAAATTGTACCGATTGGGAAAAAGTTGTATACTACAAAGTGTAATGAGGGATGGCGGAGATGCGAAGGATAATTTTAAAGTGACCTTGGAGATCATGATAAAAGCATTAGTGTTACTTGGGTGGCGAGCATGCAGGACGTGCATGCACGCAGGCGCAAAATTTTAGGGGCGCAAAATCGACGGTCATTCAGTATTCTTTATTACAAATTTAATAAAAATATAAAATTTTCTCGTATTTTATCATTTCAACATATCTACAAATTTTACCAAGCGTTTGCCTTAATAGCACAAATGTGTTCTCTCCGTACCCTGTTGGACACTATTTTCATATGAAAGTAAGGATAAACCTGTAGCAGATCCAAAGCAAAAATTTAAAATCGATTTTTGTTTTCTACTTTTAGATACAACCATTCAGTCTTTACAAAAGCGGTTTGAGGGTATAAATAAATTTCAAAATATATTTGGGTTCTTATGTAATTTTGAATCTGACGTAATTAAAGAATCATGTATACATTTAGATACTGCATTGCAAGTTGAGATTAATGGAGTAATATCTAAAGACATTGACGGCTTGGATTTACATAATGAAATTTCAACATATAAAATTCTTAATCCTAAAAATACTACTGATTCATCCTTTCCCATAGACATTTTAAATTATATAAGTAAAAAATTCTACAGTCTCTTTTTCCAAATTTATTTATAGTCTTAAGGATATACCTTACATTACCCATTTCAGTAGCTTCAGGTGAAATAAGTTTTTCTAAGTTAAAACTAATAATGAATTATTTAAGGACATCTATGCGTCATGAACGCCTATCAGATTTGGCCATTATTTCGATTGAAAATAATATTTCTGAGGTTCTTGATCATAATCAGATGATCAACGAGCTTGCAGCCGTGAAAGGCAGACCTGTTTTGTTTTAGGTGTGTCATTCCTTTTTTGTTTTTTAATTACAAAAATAGTATTTTTTTATTTTTGAAACGTTTATTGTTTTTATTATTAAAATATTTCCGTTACCTACCATCTAAGTACTAGGTATAATATTGTTTTGTGTTTTTGTTATTGTTTATTTTATTTACGTTAATTACTTTTAGTTCCTATTATTTGTTACGTTTCATAAATAGTCAAGTAAATAATCGTAATGATATATTGATTATACGTACTGTTTATATCATTTTTTGTTTCTTTAGGGTATATTTTACTTTTGATATACTTACCAAATATGTTTTGTGATTTTGTTTGTTCTGGTAATTTAATAGATATTTTTTCTAATAATTATTTATCAGTTTTGTTAATTTCAAATCATTGCCAGTTTTTCGAGAATTATATTAAAAAAAAAAATAGGACCATTTTTTTTTAACTAGGGGCGCACCAAAGAAACTTGCACGTAGGCGCCAGACACCCCAGGAACGGACCTGCTAATTGTAAACACTTACTTAGGATAACCGTATTATTATGTATAACTTTTAGATTAGCTTGTCAACTAAGTAACGAATGCTTTCAGGTCGTCTCGATTTTTTGCGTTTGTGATATTTTAAATTGAAATAATTCAAAACTAAGAATAAAAAAAAAGTCGCGAGTAGCACAGTACACGTGACAGAAGTGACTACTTCTTTATCGAGTCTCAATTTATTTTACTTATTTGAGCCGGTTCCGATACGTTATAATAAATTTTAATAGATTTGGTTAGTTTTGGTTAGTCGTCTAATCAACTTTCGGTTAGTTTCACTTAGTCTCGACGTAATTTACTTATTCAGCGGGTTCCCAAACGTTATAATCAAATTTAATAGATTTGGTTAGTTTGGGTTAGCCGCGGATTCAACTTTCGATTAGTTTCACTTAGTCTCACCTTATTTTAGTCACTTAAACGGGTTTCGATACGTTATAATCAATTTTAATAGATTTCGTTAGTTTGGGTTAGCCGTCGATTAACCTTTCGATTAGTTTGACTTAGTCTCACCTTATTTCAGTCATTTAAACCGATTCCAGTCATTTAAACCCGTTCCTATACGTTATAATAAATTTTAATACATTTTGTTACTTTGGGTTAGTCGTCGATTCAACTATCGGATAATTTCATTTAGTCTCAACTTATTTTACTTATTTGAGCGGGTTCCGATACGTTGTAATCAAATTTAATAGATTTGGTTAGTTTGGGTTAGCCGTCGATTCAACTGTCGATTAGTTTCACTTAGTCTCACCTTATTTTAGTTATTTAAACCGGTTCCGATACGTTATAATCAATTTTAATAGATTTGGTTAGATTGGGTTAGTCGTCGATTCAACTTTCGGTTAATTTCACTTAGTCTCAACTTATTTTAGTTATCTAAACCGGTTCCGAAACGTTATAATCAATTTTTACTCTCATGAAACCAAAGAAGTATTCAGTTCAAAAATTATAAAGAAATCTCCTTAGTTCGTCTCTGATAAAGTAGCCATATTGTTCCTACACTTATGCCACGCGTACCGATACCGTTTTCTATTGTATTATTCAAACGGTGATAGCGCCTCCTTTTATTTTATATCTCGATGACAGAGACGCAAAAATACGATTTTTTTTAATCCGAAACGAGACATTTTTAATATGAAAGAACCTGGACGGAAAGAATGCGGGCAAAAAATATATTCGCCTATTTAGATGCTGCCACATTTTTTTCCCAATAATCCTAATTTATTTTCTGTCTAGTATCCTGTAGTGAATTTACATATATAAATTTCCTACTTGAATACTTAATTTTGTTATTTTCCTTAATACTATTGTCTTCTATTATTCACTATTTTATTTACACAGGGAAATACGGAATACGGAATAAGTATACTATAATATTTATAATGTTTATATTTTATTAGCCTTCAAGCTATTTAAAATACGCGACAATAGGCAACAGTGCGACGTTTACTTGATTTTTAGCGGCGAGCCAGATTCGTGATTGGTCGCAGGATATATTAAATACACTTTGACCCTAGACCAACACCTAATTTTTTTTTACATATTTTAAAATTTCGGCAGCGACTTGCTTTAGCCATTGGCGTGGAAATTGCCGATGCCGAACTGTGTAGTTATTTATATTATTTGGTTTGTAGGGTCTGGTGATATATAGGTTTTGTCGATTTTGCAAATTCTCTTTTTTCACTAGAAAGGGGGGGTCCTATATAGTAGTTTAAGGCAAAAAAGTCGGAAGATCCGCTGCATTTGAATCGAAAAAATGCCCTCAAAGTTCGAATTTTGACACAAATTTTCAGCACCACTTCACAAAAGCACTAGAAATATAGACAAAACACATCTGAAAATCAATTGTCGGGTGAAAATATTAACTAGGATACATTGGCGTCGAACGAGAGACCTCCGTTTTGTTCCGGTCTTAATTTAAAGCGACTCATAGCCATAGCCCCATTAAACAAAATTAAATTTTACTTGTAAATATTCATCCTCCTTTTTACTGTCAACTGTCACAATAGCCAAAACAAAGATTTTTAAGAAGGCACACTGTTGCCAGACGTTTACTGTAGTTTCGTTAGCAAAATTCATTAGAAAAATGGTGCGCTATAAGCGCAGTTTATTCACTACCAGCTAGTCATCTTGCGGCGGCATCCTTTGATTTGGGAAAGTCAATAACCAAGTTTTGCAAATTTTAGAAGAGGGTCATGACTTAATATTGTTTTAAACGCCTGGGCATCTGAATAATACTTTTGACAGTTCGTTTAATTTAAAATATGCTTTTTCTCCATTGGTGCGTAAAGTACTCACTTTACGCACTCTCTAAGATTCGTAAAATAGGTTTCTTTAATGTGCAGGGCGTAAAATAACTTATTTTACGCACTAGTGCGTAAAGTAAATCTGACGTATTTTTTGACATTTAGGGCAATGCGTAAAATAATATATTTTACGCACTAGTGTGTAAAATAATTTATTTTACGCACTAGTGCGTAAAGTAATTTAATATTATTTTTGTTTTTTCATATATTTTTCGGTAGTAGAAAAAATTTTGTATGCTACTCATGTGTAAAGTACCATTTTTTGTATTCAATTTCAATTAATTTTTTTTATCAATATTCCCATTCATAAAAAAGGTTCACTTTACACACTTGTTGCATAAATAACTATTTTATGGTCTAAAATTAGTTTTAAAACGATTTTAAAACGCATAATTGTATAAAAATCCGAAATTTCCGAACCTCTCAGGGCGATAGCCGAGGCTTCGGACGAATTTGTCATGTATTTTGAAGCGAAAAATCATTTTAAATTCAACTGTGGAACTGAACCGCTCAGGGCGCAGTGCCCGACACTCCAACTTTCCGATTTCGATAGAGTCGACTAGTTGGTAGTGAATAAGCTGTGCTCTACTCTTTTTTTATTTATATAGGTGAATGATTTTTTTATTGCAGTAGCACATCCTATATTGCTCGACGAGCGGTGTGTGTGCGAAGATGTTGATTGACACGGTTCTTGAATAGTTAATTTGGGGAACAGATGTCCTGGGAGCATATACGCATGTAACAGGCAATATGCCCATTCGGCAATGCCGATCGCTTCTTCATATGTGACGTGCACCATAGCATTTAGTCAGATGTCGTGACTGTTACATAGAATCAACAAATAGGTCTTCAATTATTTTAACGCTTCATGCATGGCCCTCCGCTCGCTTCGCTCGCTACGGGGGCTCAACAAACAGAAACTAACCAAGTGCTAACCAAAACTAACCCAAAATAAAAAAAAAATAAAATAAAAATTTTGGGTTAGTTTTGGTTAGCACCTGGTTAGTTTCTATTTATTGAGCCCCCGTATAGGGAGCGAAGCGAGCGGAGGGCCATGCATGAAGTGTTTAAATAATTGAAGACTTATTTGTTGATTCTATGTAACAGTCACGACATCCGACTAAATGCTATCGTGCACGTCACATATGAAGAAACGTTCGGCATAGTCGACTGGACATCTTGCTTGTTACATCCGAATATGCGTCCTGGGAGTGAGATCCACAGTGATGCAGTGCGCCAGACAAAGGAGTTCTTGTAAAGCAATGATCTAGGTGTTTTCAGTTGTACGACGAACCGGTGCGCTCTTGCCGTCTATCGTGATTGTCTGACAGGCGTTGTCAGGGGCGGGATAAGGCGGGCCAAATCCTGGGAACATCTGCCGTAAAAGTATCTGTAAAACAGGGATTTCTCGGTCACATGTTTGCGGTGTTTCAGACTATCCAGATTCCTGGTCAACTCCGGGTCATCGACGAGACGCACAACTCTCTTCTGAACGGAATCCAGTAGCTTTAGGGTGTGCTCTGGCGTGGCACCCCAAATGTGTGAGCAATATTCTAAGCACGGTCTTATTTGCGCTTTGTAAAGCAAGAGCAACTGCTGCGGTGTATAAATTTTTAATTGCGAAATAGCGTACCAAGCTTCTGGGAGGCTGATTTTGCGACGTTAGCAACGTGGTCATGTCAGGTCATATTGCTGATAACCGAGACCCCCAGTAGTCCGATTGAATGAAGATGAAGGGATGGTCGATCCTGCCATAATGATATCATTGCCCTCCGTATGGTAAACGTGGCTGCTTGGATGATTGTTCAATGTGCATTTGCATCCATTCATCGGAGTAAAAGAGACATTTATTCGATTACACTATTCCTTTGTATGTATATATTCGTCAAGTATTTCACTTCATACATGGCCCTCCGCTCGCTCCGGGGGCGTAACCCGAACCGAGCGGAGGGTCATGCGTGAAGTGGAATATTAAATATACTTAAATAGTAAACAAGACTGTTATTCCCCATAAGACATTGTGCAACTTTTGGAAACACTGTGCCAGGCCCCCGGTGTCGGTTATTAAAATTTCATTATTTTTACGTTACAATTTCAATATTTTCACGTTACACCTGGGAAAGTCGTAGTGGAAGTTTGCCCTTCTAGGGCAATTTAGGCTCAAAACGCGGATATTTTTTCGGCTCAAATGTGGCGAATCCTCCAATTTTTTTGGCTTAAGCTACTCTATAGGACACCTCTTTTCTAGCGAAAAAAAAAGAAAATTTGCAAAATCGACACAAGCTATATATCATCAGACCCTTAATTTGATGATATATTTGAAGATGTTTAACCTTTCTTATATTTTTCTTGCATTTGGTGATTATTATACGCGGTTAACAAATTTTTATATATTTGGGATAACTCTCTTAACTGAACTCTCTAAATTAAAATTTTTATTACAAAACAATTCCGAACGTTCTATAACGAGCGTTTTGGAACATACTTGCTTCAATATTGCCTAAATTTTAATACAAAAATTGAATGCTAGAGAATTTATATGAATTAGCTACGATAAACCGTTTTTTTCCAAATTAAGCGACGTCATCAATGACGTAAATACAAAACCTTCGAGAAACGAACTCTACTTATTCCTACAACATATTTATGTAATATACAACAAATAATATCATAGAATACTATCCTTATTATAAAAATGAGATATTATTATATGACATATTTTGTACTATAAGACTGTAATATAAAAAACTATAATTAATTTTAACGTCTTAAACTAATCAATATTATCAATAATAATATGGTAAGAATAACCTCGTGCGCCTATGGGAAGGCAAGATTTTTTACGTGCTAGTCCTCTACCCCCTTCAGTCGTTGTTATGGTTCACTCGCTTGGCGCACTATATATATTCACTTGACTTTGACGTTATTTATAAATTGTCGCTGTCAACTTTACAATGGAATTACCATAGATACGTACGATGCAATTATCGCTGTGCTCTTTCGGTTTCTACAGTGCGATTATCGCTGTAATTTTCCGAGAATTGCACTCCTCTAATGGGATTTTTTATACATGAGGGAAATATTCCCTATAATCTCCGTAAGGATCTCATTATTTTGCCTACCTTTCTTATTTCAGCTAAATTATTAAAAATTACGTATTAAAGAGGCATTACCATATACAACTTTCTTCCCATGAATATCAAAGATACTAGTATAGACCCATTTAAAAGAGAGGCGAAAAAGATACTACTGCCACCGTCTATAGATATTCTAATAAGTCCGCTCACTCCAGCATGCCGTGGAAAATACTGCCGTTGACCTTGAACACACTCGGCCACTGTACAGTAAACAAATGGGTGCAGCTACGGTGTACGATCAATATGAACTGCCGCTCGATTATTTTTATACGGGGAGCGTTCTATTAGGAATAAATGATATGAATATGATTACGTATTAATGTTTGGATTATTTATTTGTTATGAACAACTATTGACATTCTCTGTCTCTTTTATAGCTCATTAATGATACTACGTTGTAATAGTTACTTAGTATTATAATAAATAAGTAAATAATAAACGAAATATTATCTACGATATGGATAAAAATACCAGTAGGTACAACTCGTATTGTTTAATTACGAACACAAGTTACAAAATATAACAGGAAAATAGCGACAATGGAATAATTTTAACCTGATATTTTCGGCTGTCGATAGGTATCGATATTTTATTACATTTTGTTATTAATATGACAAATGCGTTGTCACAGTGGATGTCGTCTTTAAAAAAAAAATGAAAACACCAACTAACCTGTGCCACACCCATAACCGTGCCCATAACTTAACCCAAGCATTAAAAATGTTTTCCATCTAGGGTTTTTTATTCTTAATTAGTTGTTAAAACAGCGATCAAACTCATTTATACTCATATATAACTCAACTTATATACATAATTTGGGCGAAGGTAAATATTAGAAATCCACGAATTTTACGCTATTTGATATTCTTTGGATTCATGAAAGTGATTTTTCAAAGCCATGCATGTAACGACACGTTTTAAAATTTTCGTCTCGCAAGAGAGATAAAGCATGTGACTCTCTCTCTCCCTCTTTCTCTTTTATGGAATCGGTAAAGAATTAATCAATTTTTAAGAGACGAAGTGAAACTAACCGAAAGTTTATTGGACGACTAACCCAAATCTATTAAAATTGATTATGACGGATCGGAACTGCTTCAAATGACTAAAACGAGTTGAGACTAAGTGAAACTAACCGAAAGCTGATTCGGCGGCTCACCCAAACTAACCAAATCTTAGATTATAACATATCGGAACCGATTCAAATGATTAAAATAAGTGAGCTTAAGTGAAACTAACCGAAAGTTGATTCGACGACTAACCCAAACTAACCAAATCTATTAAAATTGATTATAACGATCGGAACCGACTCAAATAACTAGAATAAGTTGCGACAAAGTGAAACTAACTGAAAGTTGATTCGGCGACTAACCCAAACTAACCAGATCTAATAAAATTGGTTAGAGCATATCGAAACCCCCTAAAGTAAGTTGAGACAAAGTAACCGAATATTGATTAGACGACTAACTAAATGTATTAAAATTGATTATAACGTATCGAAAGTTCAAATGTATATAATAAGACGAGACTAAGTGAAACTAACTGAAAGTTGATTCGGCGACTAACCCAAAGTAACCAAATCTATTAAATATGGTTATAGCGTATCGGAACCGCATTAAATGACTAAAATAAGTTGAGACTAACCCAAACTAACCAAATCTATTAAAATTGATTATAACGTATCGGAACCGACTCAAATGACTAATAAGTTGAGACTAAGTGAAATTAACCGAAAATTGATTAGACAACTAACCAAATATATTCAAGTTGATTATAACGTATCGGAACCGACTCAAATGACTAAAATAAGTTAAACTAACTGAAATTTGATTAGGCGACTAACCAAAACTAACCAAATCCATGAAAGCTGGTTATAATTTACCGGAACCGGCTCAAAAAGTAAAATACTGTGCTACTCGTGACTTTTTTAAATAAAAAATCATTAAAAACTTGTGTACAAATCTGCTGTAATTGCTACTACTTTTCTCTGCCGACTTTCAATGTATCGTTTTGTTTTTATTGAAATAATGCAGGCGGCGCAGGAGAGGTTTGTATACAAGGCTGCGTTGCCAGATTTATTCTTTAATTCTATATGGATTTAAATTAAAATGGTTTATTTCTCAGTTTGACAATTTTATGTTAGTCAATAGTTGTGTTGTGCAGAATTTAAAATATATATCTATATAATATCTATTATTCCTGAAATTATTATTTTATATAACTTATTAAAGCGAGGCAAAGCGATAGTGATATTAAGCTGATAAGAATTGATATTATTCATTGCTCTATCTAAAAGGTCGAAAAGGGGATTTGAGGAGCATGATTATTTCTCTTGCTGACTATAGGTATTTTAGTTCCTTATATTCCTTGCGTTTCTATACAAGCGTCTAGCGTCTGCGGTATAACTATTTGCAATCATGCGCAGTTGCGTTTCGGGATCACCTTTTGTGCTTGTGATAATACGGCCCTTAGTCAACTTATTTTAGTCTTTTGATCAGGTTCCGATATGCTATAACCAATTTTAATAGATTTGGGTAGTATGGGTCTCTACTTATTGTAGTCATTTGATCAGGATCCGATATGCTATAACCAATTTTAATGGGTTAGAAAGTTGATTCGGCAACTTTCAGTTAGATTCACTTTGTCTCAACTCATTATAGTCATATCAACCGGTTCCGATAGGTTTTAATCAATTTTAATAGATTTGGTTATATTGGGTTAGTCGTCGAATCAGCTTTCGATTAATAAACTTAGTCTCAATTTATTTTAGACATTTGAACCGGTTCTGATTCGTTTTAATCAATTTTAATAGATTTAGTTAGTTCCGGTTAGTCGCCGAACCAACTTTCAGTTAGTTTCACTTTGTCTCGACTTATTTTAGTGAATTCAACCGGTTCCGCTAGGTTATAATCAAATTTAATAGATTTGTTTAGTTTGGGTTAGCCACAGAATCAACTTCCGGTTAGTTTCACTTAGTCTCAACTCACTTGAGACATTTGAGCCTGTTCCGATATGTTATAATCAATTTTGATACATTTGGTTAGTTTTGGTTAGTCGTCTAATCAACTTTCAGATAGTTTCACTTTGTCTCAACTTATTTTAGTCATTTCAAACTTTTCCGGTAGGTTATAATCAATTTTAATAGATTTGGTTAGATTGGGTTAGTCGTCGAATCAACTTTCGGTTAGGTTCACTTTGTCTCGACTTATTTTGGTCATTTGATCAGGATCCGATATGCTATAACTAATTTTAAAATATTTGGTTAGTTTGGGTTAGTCGCCAATCAGCTTTCAGTTAGTTTCACTTTGTCTCAACTCTTTTCAGTCATATCAACCGGTTCCGATAGGTTATAATCAATAAAAGTGGTAGAAATCGTGAGAGAACTCCAAGTGTAACAATGATTCTTGCAAGATGTGGCGGTGGAATCGGTGGACCTGAACAACTGTTATAATCAATTTTAATAGATTTGGTTAGATTGGGTTAGTCGTCGAATCAACTTTCGGTTAATTTCACTTAGTCTCAATTTATTTTAGACATTTGAACCGGTTCCGAAACGTTATAATCAATTTTAATAGATTTGGTTAGATTGGGTTAGTCGTCGAATCAACTTTCGGTTAATTTCACTTAGTCTCGATTTATTTTAGACATTTGAACCGGTTCCGATACGTTATAATCAATTTTAATACATTTGGTTTGTTTTGGTTAGTCGTCTAATTACTTTCGGTTAGTTTCACATAGTCTTAACTTATTTTAGTCATTTGATCCGGTTCCGATACGTTATAACAACTTTTAATATATTTGGTTAGTTTGGGTTAGTCATCCAATCAACTTTCGGTTAGCTTCATTCACTTCGCCTCATAAAATTTAAATAGTTCTTTGCCAATTCCATAAGAGAGAAAGGAGGAGAGATCACATGTAGTTACATAACAGTCATCAACAGTACAATAAGAAAAACTACCCTTAGCCATCTTAACCATTATATTTTTTAAATAGCGTATAGCGTAAATCGTGCGAAAACTATTCCTAAAAATAAAGTCACACCGTCCGATCGCGGAAGTACTTGCGAAAACTGAGTCAAGGCAAGCAGAATAGGACCAGCTTCAGAAATGGATGCTGGATGTAATTGTTGGCGAGGAAAATTACAGAAAATATTGGACGGGCAAAATTAGAAACTTGAAAAGGAAGTAAACAATATACAAAAGGTAGTTGGAACTGTGCAAAAAGAAGTTGGGAATGTACAAAAAGAAGTTGGAAATGTACAAAAAGAATGAGGAGGCGTACAGAAAGAAATGAAGAATCTACAAGCAGAAGTTACCAGACTAAAAAATCAAGGATTCGCCCCAGGACATAATATCAAACCTCCAACGTATGACGGTCAAACAACTTTGATAATGTACAGAAGACAATTTGAAGCCGCTGCTGTTGCCAACGGTTGGAATAACGAAGAAATTGCTACATCACTAGTGGTTGCGCTTCGTGGATCTGCCCTGGAACTGCTACAGACTATTCCCATCAGCCAACAGGGAAAATATGGCATACTTGTAGCTGCCATGCATGAAGTTTTTACTAGAATCAAGAATACTCAGCTCTTGCTGAATCCAAAGATACGTTTAATAGATTTGGGTAGTATGGGTCTTTTTCAACAAAAACTTGAATTTCTCGGGCATGTCGTGTCATCAGAGGGAATCCAAACCATCCAACGAAAGATTACAGCAATCAAAGACTGGCCTCGTCCTCGCAACAAATGTAAACTGAGGAGCTTCCTTGGATTATGTACTTATTATATGAGATTTGTCGAAGGATTTGCCAACATAGCTGCACATCTACATAAGCTCACTGAAGAACGAGCAAATTATAACTGGGATCATAACTGTGATTCTGCGTTCAGGGAATTAAAAGCGGCTCTATGTTCTAGTCCAAAATTAGGATATCCGGAACAAAACCGAAAATATTGGATTGGACACAGACGCAAGGAACACCGGCATCGGAGTGGTTTTATCGCAATTACAAGCAGGAGAAGAACGAGTTAGGTAATACTACAATCGAACACTTTCGAAAGTTGAACGTAACTACTGTGTAACCCGAAAGAACTTTTGGCAATAGTACGGCCTGTTGAGCATTTCCATCAATATCTGTATGGACAAAAATTCCTAATTAGGACTTGTCATGCAAGCACTTAAATGGCTTTTGGATATGAAACAGCCTGATGGACAGGTAGCCAGATGGCTTGAAAAGTTACAACAATATAACTTTAAAGTTAAGCACAGGGTAGGGAGATTGCATATTAATGCAGATGATTTATCCAGAAGACCATGCGAGGATAATTGTAAACATTGCCAAAGAATAGATCATCTGGAAATCAGCTTATTTGGGACATGCCTCAAGGTGAGTGGTGAGTTGAAAAAACTACAGCTTTGTGAAGGAGTTCAACACAAAACTAGGCTGTACATGTGAATCGGACATAGAGATTATTTTAAGACTAAACAGAAATGTCGTCAAGTGGTACACTGATGCTTCCAAAACAACCGAAGGAACTGGAATAGGATTATATGAGCCAGAAACCACATGCACTAAAAGTCTGGGCAAATTCTCGAATATATTCCAAGCGGAAATTCGTGCTATCGGAAAATATGTTCAGTTCAATATAGAAAGAAATTTTCGAAGACAAGATATTACTATCATGTCGGACAATCAAGCAGCCATCAATGCGCTGAGCTCCCACGTTATTAGCTCAAAATGATCTGGGAATGCTTAGAGAAATTAAATGAACTAAGCCAGAATAATCGGAGTGGAGGGGAATGAAAAAGCAGATGAACTAGCAAAGAAAGGAGTTGAATCGCCATTTTTGGCACCTGAACCCTTTGCGGGATCAGCACCAGTATAAAATACGGGGAAATTATAACCAGAAGAGATCTAACGACTGCATCAAACAACAACAACAAAACAAACTCAGAATAGTAACAGGAATTGTAACAGGGTATTGCCGGTTGAGAGGACACCCCAAGAAGCTCGGATTAATAGCGGAAGAAGAATGCAGATTCGACAAAACCTCTATTCACATCCCATCAGAATGCAGTACCTTGCAAAATCCGAGGGCGCGACACCTGGAACTGTGCATATAGGAAAGAGATATACCTACCCTGAAGCCATCCGAGATCCTAAACTGCCTTAAGTCCATAGGATTGAAGGAACTGCTGTAGCCGTTGAGACACCCTGAACGGCTGAACGAAAGATGGGAACATAACAGATCTTCTAGGTCGCAGTGTGCAGATAAGCTCCCAAGAACATACATAAATATGGTGTCATTTAGTCACAGTGGAGTTTCCGTCGTTTACTCATCCACTCTCATTCTTTCTATACGCGCTATATGTATCTAGATTATAAAAATATTTTTCCATGCACCCACCTTTTTTGACTGTTAATCGAAATTATATCTAATCCTAGCTTTTCAGCGGCTTAACCTGAAGTTGGGAACATATCATAACAACTAATTTTGACTTTTTATTTTTATTTTTCAGCTAAAGTTGTTTACTGTTTCATTGTTTGTTAGAAACCAAATAAATTTATTCTGTAGACATTTGTAATGCTGACATCGTTATATTGGTATTGTTAAACATCAAAATGGAAAAATAAGGTATCCTTGGAGGATTGATAATTTTTTGGACACCGATTTCTGCCATGAGGTGAAAAAATTTATAATTCTTATTCAGAGATTTCGTCTTAAAAAACGCTGCGTTGATGCTGCGACGCGTTTTCTGGGTAATAAAAATATTTTTTTATTTTTTTTTTAAGAAAAGATTAAAAGATGTTCAATGCTGTGACGAGTTCCACCGAGATTAGTATTAGTGTCAAATTACCGAATTCGACCAATTATCCACCGCGAATATAATTACCCGGCAAATCGGAACGCAAGGCCTTGTAGCAAGCTGTAAAGTGAGCGCGCAATTTTCCCGCTGCTCAATTAACCGGAGGAAGGTTCATTGGGCCTCACCGAGTTCGTTACGGACCAAACTGGAGATCCCTGCATTATTCGTGGAACCTGCTGTCAGATCTCCGCTCCCCAAGGTAAACCTTGTCGATAAGATTCGCAAAAGAAAAGAACGTCACCACCAAAACTAGTTCATAAGAAAAATTGTCGAGCCAAATAAAAACGCCGCCAATCCAATACTATCTCTTTATTTGAAAAGATCAAAATGAGCCAAGGTAATTGCCAAAAATGGCGATAAATACAAAAAGTGTAAAAGTAAATTGAGGAGACCAAAATATTAATATATACTTTCACGTGCGATACCAACGACCCTACCTCCCTAACTAACCCTAAACTATCTAACAATAATGAACTTAGCAATACGAATATAAAATTTATCAGTGGTTGACTAAAACTCTATGTAGATTTAAGTTAAATGAAGATGAAATAGGCACCACTTAAGTGCCTAAGAGCCCTAGCGAGAAATAGGGGATATGAAAAAGAAAACTTGGGTTTGGTCTACCGCGCAGAATCGTAATCACATAAACCGCAGAGATAAAGTGGGCGCAAATATAACAAGGGTTACGGTGCTAACTTAAAAAGAGACAGATATTTCATAACAAACATTTATTTAATATTAAGCACTTAGCTTTCTCGGAGGTTTCACTGTCAGGTGAACCAGGACGGCTTGTTCCGGAACCAAGCTGGTCCAATGGACTGTCTGGTCACACCAGGTAGTAAGTTCCGCTAAGCCACATCTGCAGCAGTTTAGCCAGGTAGATGGACCACCAAGTTTTCGCCTGGTAAAAGGACTTCCAAATTCTCGCCCGGCGGAAGGGCCCTAGGCATGGAAACATTCCCTAGTAACGAGTCACAACAATATGTGAACCAATTGCTATTATATACTATCCGTTCGAAAAAATAATTTAGCAGCAATTACCGATTAAAGAGATTTTTATTTTAAATTAAATTCCATAATGAACCAAAATTTAAAAACGAATTATTGGACTGCTTATTCCCTCTTTCTAAAAGGCTTTAATATTATTTTAATCTGATGATGTCGGCTTCCCTTGGGCGAACTGAACCTATTTAGTTTTCTGCATAACTAATATTAAATTTTAGTTGTAATATTTCGATTGCTCTAATATATTATTACGGTGATGCTCTTTTTCTCATTTATTTTTTGTTGATAAATGAGAAAAAGAGCATCACCGTAATAATATATTAGAGCAGTCGAAATATTACAACTAAAACAACATTAGTTATGCAAAAAACTAAATAGGCTCAGTTCGCCCAAGGGAAGCCGACATCATCAGTTAAAAATAATATTACAGCCTTTTAGAAAGAGGAAATAAGCAGTCCAATAATTCGGACCGAGTTTGGCACCGCAAAATAAACGTACATAATCATTGGAAGCAGTAACTAACAGCAATAGTACAAAATAAAAGATAAATGAATGTAATTAAATGGATTGTTCCTAGTCTGGTAAGAGAAAATCCATACCATATTGATAAAAGAGCTCAAGTATGATCTTAATAATGAAGAAAAGCACTAAAATAAACTTTAATGAAAAATCATACTAAGCGAATCTGACAAATAAATGGCCTGATTGACCTTCCCATATTATTATCAAATATAAAGCATAATCTTTCCTGAATTTTAATACTCCAAGAGAAAAGTTCAAGTACGGTCCACATAATAAACCAAAAGCAGTGAAATATACTTGAATAAAAACATCGCACTAAACGAATTTGGCAAATAGATAATCCGAACGACTTTCCCATATTAATATCAAAAAGATAGCGTACCTCTTTAACTTAATAAATCGAGAATAACTTTCAATAAGGTAAGCGACAATGAACGAAAATACGCAAAAATATGTACTCTGCATTAAACGACGTGATCTGATGGCTTCCCTTAGTACGGTAACTAATAATAAATGAAACTGCATTACCTAACCCCTAAGAACCGAATTTCCCGGTTTAGTGTCTAATTAATAATTAAAATCAAAAACCCACACGAATCACTAGAAGTTGATTGCAAGATTAAACAATAAAATTAAAGATAAAAACCATAATTCCCCATTGCATTGATTCTAACTTTAGTAGTACAACAAATTCCATGAACCAACTTATGGCTGTAGAAAATAGTTGCCTTTGATATAGCGAAATAGAAATCAATGGTTAAATTTTACACTCGTTGCTAAACCGCCTCAGAAAGATGAAGTAAATCGAACTAATAAATTACTGAAAATCTACATTACATTTCGTCGGAATCACAATAAAAACGATTAATTAGGCTGCTCGCAAGGCCCCGTGAATAAAGCATAACGACTATTTAATTCAAATATAGAATTTTAAAAGCTTAAATTAATCTCTAATCAATTTGACGTCTCACCGAATAATCAAGCCAATTAAATCGAGTCCGATATAAATGAAAACGGTTAATTTAATAATCATTAAATAATAAACTAGGCCACCCGAGTAGTAAAAAAACTATCAACCCTAATTTATCTCTAATTAGGATGACGTCACGCCGATTAATTAGGCTATTACATCGAGTCCGATATGAAAGAAAAGCGATATAATACAAAAATGCAATAAAGACCCGAGAAACGCAAAACATCTGCAATTAAAAAAGAAAACTTACCTCTTAAACTGAGGGCGAGACCGCGCGGCACATAAAAAAACGCCAAATACCAAAAGGCAGCCATTGTGGTACTAGCCAGAAAAAAAACCAATTCCAAAAATCCTCGCCTGGCGAGTTTTTCCCGTATCTACAGCTCTAAAACTTAACGAAAACAAATCGCAATGGCTAATACGGGAATCAGTACGTTGTTGGCCGACAAAATCCACTGCAGATGCCTCGGCTTAGAACAAAAATTTTAAATGAATCGACTGAACAACGGAAAGGCTTCTCTGGAAAAGGAACCGTACCTACAAAGCCAAACAAGGTGTCGTCTCGCGCTTCGAAAGATGAAGTCAGCACGCAGGAAATTACACTGCGGCGTTTTTCGACGCTCCAATAATACGGATTCCTTAGGTCACGCGGGACAGATATGAAATCGAATTCAATATCGGAACTAGATTTCGTGCTTCGAACGGAGGCAGAAATAGTACCGCGGGCGTACTAGAAATTCACTTCTAGTTAGCGACCAAAACGGAATGTCACAATGCAATTTAGAACAATAGAAAAATAGATAGAGTTCAATAAAAATGGAAATATTGTAAAAATGAATTGCTCGATTCACAAGGGGTTTACAATTAAATATTTTAGTAGATATGTCTTTACTTTAGGAAAACCAATTAGTCAGATCTTAACTAACCACCCTCCGTTTTTTGCATGCAATGCACACCGATGGTATTAACGATGTTATTAATATATACCAGTTACCCTACAAAAGGACTCTTGCCTTCAAATAAAGGAAATCTCTTGCACGTAGCAAAGCTCCCGGACGTCTTTGGACTTTGACACCGGCACAAAATGCCGCTATTAGACTCAAGGGCCAACAAGGAAGCTCTGCTGTCCAAGAAAATGTATATGTCTATCCCTCTGACGGCTGTTAACAGGTTCTCATACCCACATTTGAGGATGGCATATTTTTCGGCCCGGAACACGATATCATAGGTCCGAAAAGCGAAAGTAAATCTCTGGTTTCACCATACTCACCCACTTTAGTAACACTATCCGTTTTGGAGCCGTCTGCGTACTAGACGATGCCATGAATCGGCTGTGGACTGCGGTCCGTCCTCAACCACGATCTGATGCTGGGGTAATATATTGTCCCTTTTCATTAAGAATTCTGTGCAATCATCAACCACCCTCCTCCAGATTCTAATGCGTCCCCTCGGACACTAATTCTCTCTTAGGTGACCGAGACTTATCAGTCTGTATGCAGAACTCATGCTCCAGAAATTAGTGAAAGGGCGGCAAACCAGTCAGCCTCTTAAAAGCACTGGTAGGTGCCTTCCTCATAGCACCTGTAATTTCCACGTACGCCTTCGTCGCGCCAGTCTCTGAAACTAATAAATGAAAAATCATATATAGACAATTTACATGTGATGTCTTCATTTATATGACTAAGACTCTAAGTAATCTAGTTACTCATGAAGCAATGAAATCTGGCTTGACACATTTGTGATAAATACATATGGTTGCTAGTAAATTTAGTAAAACTGACGTTGACTAGGTATATCCTCAATAACTGAATTCAAAATCCATTTCTAAAGAAACGTGATTTCCAGGAGAGGAAGAGAACATTATACAGAAACCTAAAAGCTCCTCCCGAGCCATTATAATTCTCCACTGGAAATCGTTCGGGCTTGTAGCGACTTTTCCTCTATCCTCCTTTCCAGTATCTCACCATTCCAAGCATGCATCATAAACACATTAACATCATCATAAGCGATTAATCAGAATTCTAGTCTTATTAGGGAGTAAGAGTGCAGAGAGCGCTAAATGCACGAACTCCCTTTGAATATGCAGGCATCTGAAGCGCAAAAATCTATATACGGAACACGGAATAAATTCTTATAATGGCGTATGTCTTAGAGAGGGAAAGAGAGGCGATATATCATTATCAACTGTCAGAGTTAAACTTGTCTTTGGTTAAACTGCAATCAATATGGGCACTACACTCCCACAACATAATGGTCTGACACGTGACATGTCCGTAAATATACTACTTATCAGTGTTGCCAGATCAGTTTTATAGTTAGGTAGTAGATTGATGTAGAAAAAATAGTAGATTGATTGAAAAAAATAGTAGATTACAAATTCAATGTCTAGGTTTTAAATAAAACTAAAAACGATCCTATTTAATATTACTCAGTCGGTTTTGAGTAAGCACGCAGACTCACAAGTCGTAAGTAAAATGCCAATGACGTTTAAACGATTCAAAGGACGAGCCGGTGAGTCCCTTATATGTATATACAGAACTTGTGGTGGTGGTGCCAATTTTAAAAACTGCACAAATATAGCAACTGCACAAAAATAATTAAGATGATATGTTAGAATTTTAAGATTTCTGTTTAATTTTTTTTTTGTAGTTTCAGGATATTAAATCAAGTATTCTGTTTTTCTCTAAATAATAGTAGAATTTACCTTTAAGAAAGTAGAATAGTAGCCAACGGTCAAAAATAGTAGATCTACTATAAAAATAGTAGACCTGGTAACACTGCTACTTATCATAAAAATTGCAACACCTAGAAGTAAGGCACCTACCTTGACGAAATTTTCCAATTTTATGTAGAATATTATAGAAAATAATTGATGATACTTCGGGGCCAAACGACACAAGGAAAGTTTGTGAAATGCTAATAATTGGTATAGCCACCTTGGGAATTTAGACAGTCAGCAATGCGCCTGGGCATGCTTCTGAGTAACTGATCGATGTCCTCTTGGGGTATTGTATCCCAGGCAACTTGAATTTCATTCCGTAACTCTGCTAAAGTTCGTGGTGGGTTGGGCAATCTACTGAGTCTTCTCCCTACTGTGTCCCATACATATTCTATGGGGAAAGATCAGGAGAGCGTGGAGGCCAAGGAAGCACATTAACATTACGTTGCTCTAGATAAGTCATAGTTACACGGGCGATATGGGGTCGTGCATTATCCTGCTGAAATAAGGCGTTTCCGATACGTTGGATGTAGGGTATAGCAACTGGTTCTAACACTTCTTGTACGTAACGCACGGCCGTCATGGATCCTTGGATGAAGATTAATGGAGACCTAGAACCAATGCATATGGATCCCCATATCATAACACCTTCAGTGCGCGCGACATGTCGCTCTACTGAAAATGCCAAATTTCTCCTTTCCCCTTGAAGCCGTCTGACCCGTTGTCGCCCATCGTGCATCCCTAAGCAGAATCGGGATTCATCGGAAAACACTACCGAGTTCCACTCTTCATCCCATTGAGGTCATTCGCGACACCATTCAAGTCTTTGGCGTCGATGTTCCGCTGTCAATTGCAGTACAAGATGTGGGCGATATGAATGTAGTTCAAATGATCGAATTCGTCGATAAAATGATGAAATGGATATAGGTCTCCCAACAGCTCCAAACCATTCATTTGCAATTGCTAGGGAACTGATGAATCTGTTCCGAAAAGCTTACAATCTTAAGTAATGGTCTTGGCGTGCATTAGTGTTTCTTCGTCGGCCTGAGCCTTGAACTCGTTGTACTCTGCCTCTGAAACCACGATCTGCAACATCGTAACACAGTAGATACATTTCGTCCAACACGGTCAGCGATTTCTCGGAACGAAATGCCAGCTTCTCGTAACCCCACAATGCGACCTCGTTCAAACGGTGTTAACTGCCTGAATTCGGCTCGTCTTCTTACTGGTGGCATGATATAGTGATTAACAGAACGCAATACTGAAACTAAACTGTTCTGCAGTCCGTGGAATTAAGTTAGAATCAAGCTGATAAGAAACTAAACAACCATAAAAATTAAAAATAAATCATAAAAATATGTAGTTTTTTTACCCGACTGCTTTCAAATTATCATCCATTGTATCACTGCTGAACATAAATATGTATACCAATTTTGGTCAAGTTTAATAAAATATTTCTAGGTGTTGCAATTTTTATGATAAGTAGTATATAAACAAAAAAGATGTGTGCTTAAAACCGCACGACAGAAGTGAAAACTTCATCAGAGCGATATTAAAAACTATATAAAATTAACTTCACACGCGGTAGAAATGAAACCTTTACAAAACTAAACCAAGCGGTCACCCATCCAGGCACTAACCACGCCCCACGTTGCATAACATGAGTGATCGGGCGACAACTACTTTTTACAGTGTACGCTTGGCAAACATGTAATTTTTTTTTTCATTTTATGATCATGATCGATGCATGTTAGGCAAATCCAGATAATGTATTTATCCTTACTGTGTGTAGAACATATTTTATTACAAATGATCCATATGTTGTCTGACGGGCACGTGAAGATTTATTTACTTTTCAAATAGATATTTTAAGGTATTTAGGCCGGTTATTATCGAACATAAATTGATAGTTGTTTCGTACCTAAATCTAATAATGCTCTTTTAATTTACCACAAGACGGTGTCCCTACTATATCAGAGGGCTTTAGAGTTGCGCGCGCATCACATTGTTGACAAAAATGTCTAATATTACATTTCACGCATGGCCCTCCGCTCGCTTCGCTCGCTGCGCAAAACGTGTGACCGGAACTGTGTAAGTGTTTTACCTCATTCTCTCGCAGGTAGATTGAGTAAATCTATATCTTTTTATTGGTGTCGCTTTTTCCGTTTCATCGAATCTCATGCCTAACGGCTCTAAAGAAGGTTTCACTTCAAAAAGTTAAAAAAGATTTTTCAAAAGAATCGCTGAAATCATATACTAATAAAATTACTGTAGTTAAGTTTCAAGAAAATAATGTAATTTAATAGACATTTGACGAGTAAGTTTTTTATTGCCCACCTAGAAATGTATTTATTTGTTCTTTTTTGTCATTACGACTTTTACGCGCAAAAACCATTTTTAACCATGTGAAAATCAAACTTTTTTATCTTCTTTTAAACATTTCAAACACGAAACAATTTCGCGGTGACTCTATGTCTGGCACCAAGAAGTGACGTTTCTTGGCCACGCGTTATTCCGTAAATTGATCTTATACCTCGTCTTGTCTTGAATGGATTATTGGCTTCTCTTTCATTTTTCATTCCACAATTTGCTAGCACTACCATCGTCCGGGCTTAGTTACAGCTGGGGCGACACTGCCAGTTAAGTTACACTCTTGTTGGAGTGTTACCATTGTTTATCTACTATTGTGGGTGTAACGGTGACTTTGTCCGGTTCTAAACCATGTCACGACAACCGTTTTTCGAAAAACTATGGACAGTCCGAACTTTCACAAACACTAAACCTAAACCACTATCTAACTGCATGATTTCTATTTCCTTCTCGGTATGAATATATTTTATTCTTAAGGATCGTAACAAGTTCTACCGTGTGACGAGTCTTGAACTGCGCGGGCATCACAATCTTTACGTTTATATTTGTATTTTTTACTTCATGCTATGTCCTCCGCTCGCCCCAAGCAAACCAAACTAACCCAAACTAACCAAGTGCTAACCAAAACTAACCCAAGGCTAACTCAATATTAAGAAAAAAAGGCAAATAATTAATAAAAAAAACAAGAAACAAAACATCTGTTGCGACCGACGGGAATCGAACCCGCAGCGCAAGAATGACGGGCAAGCACTCTGCCCACTACACCACCGAGGCGTTGTAGAAATTCTGGTAACGTAGAGACATGATGTAATGTATTTTCTATGGAGACATTGATTCGTTGGATCGCAACTTGGTATTTAGCCGCCCGTCTAGTCAGGCGGTAGGACTCATCATTATATATTAATTTGTTCATTACACAGGTTTCTTAACTACATAACTAACAGTAAGAATGACATTGAACTTGACACTGCTGTTAAGTCGGGCAATGTTTCTGCATTGCTTTAGTGGCCAGCAGGTAGCGTCACCCATAGGGGGTCGCTGTTAATCCTATTTAATCTATTAGCACAGCTTATTCAATAACCAGCTACTCATCTTGCGGCGGCATCCTTTGATTTGGGAAAGTCAAATGAACATTTTAGAAGAGGGCCATGAGTTAATATTTTTCTAAATGTCTGGACATCTGAATAATACTTTTGACAGTTCGTTTAATTTAAAATACGATGCTTTATCGTCTAAAATCCGTTTGAAAACAATTTTAAATGGCAAAATTGTATAAAATTCCGAAATTTCGAGCTTTTTAGGGCAATAGCCGTAGCTTGGGAGGAATTTGTTGTGGATTTTGAAGCGAATATTCATTTTAAATTCAGTTCGCTTCGTGTCATTACATTGTCTGAAAAATCACGAGACCGTGAAACTGATCCGCTCAGGGCACTGCCACGATGCGCAGTGCGCGACACTCCAACTTTCCGATTTCGATAGAGATGAGTAGCTGGTTATTGAATAAGCTGTGCTATTAGGTATGTGGTATTGTTCGTTTGGTGTTAACTTTACATGGGTTGCCCCTTCAATTATAATACTAAGAGTTTGGCATAAAGCCTGCTATTTGAGTGTACATGTTGCAGAAGTTGTTAATAGTTGTTGCGGTAGGACTCGTTACGATCGTTACGATCCTTAAGAATAATAGCGTTTTCGATTAATAGAACTAGTGCGACACTGGTGCAATATTTATGTTCGATTGGTAGAACTCGTGCGATTTTGTATGTTCGATTAAGGAACCAGGACATTCAGTTTTGCACTCAGTGCATGTTTTTCAGCCCGACGTCTGGGAGCTTGTATCTAAATTGGTGCAAAACAAACAACTTAAAAATTACCATAAAGTAAATAGCAGAGGGATTCAAGTAGTTTTGAATTTGTTATCGTCATCTAGCGATAGTGATGAGGAAGAAATTGAGGCTACATTAAGTGAAATAACACAATACATGAAATTTCAAAAATAAAGAATTACTATTTTATCGTTTACTCTAAAATGAATCACTTAATTCACTTACATAAAGAATATAAGAATAAAGCAGCAACAAAAAAGAGAAATATTTGCAATCTGGTTGCATTTTCCAGGTCAACATGTCACTGAAATTCGTATTCGATTGGGATTGCACTAGAGCAATTTTTCAACTGAACTAGGTTTGCACGAGTTCACTTTCAGTGCAAAACTATTTTTGCCAATTGAAAACGCTATAAAATATATGCTCTTGGTTGGTAGCTCTGACAGTATTGACACTTTTGACAGTCAACAATCGACATCGACAGTTCGTTCTTCGTTTAGTTCCAGCTTCCAGCTGACTATAGAAACAAGAGCTGAAGGTTGTTCTTTCGAGAGTAATTTGTGGCACTTTCTGCTTTTCTAACAAAAAATGTTGCAAATATATAATTAAACAGAAAGACGTATATCAAAATGAAATAAATATATATAGAAAATCATTTATTAGCTTCAGCGTTATCGTGGATCTGCTAGCATAACCTCAAACTTAGAACAAAAAATGAGCAGACCAAGAAGAAATCTAGGATCTGTCCCAAATAGGTGGTTACATTGCCCCAGAAAAAGTGATCGTTTAATAGTAGGCAAGTTTATGGCACTTAAGACACCTCTTAGTTCTAATTTTGATAACCAAGTCCCAGCAGAATGTAGATTTCATCCCAAGATGTTTTTTGATATCTGCAAGGCTAAAAAGGTAAGTAAAATAATGGTTTAGTTTTCTATGTTGGCATATTTTGTGTGATTTTAAGCTAGATTAAATGAATTTATCAACTTACGTTTTACTTTGCAGATAAAAATTGGTTTATGGGTAGATCTGACATACACAACTAGATTCTATGACAAGTCTGAGGTAGAGGAATATGGCTGTAAATATGTTAAGCTTCAATGTAGGGGTCATGACGAGACCCCTTCTAGAGAGCAAACAAACATGTTTATACAATTGGTCCATAACTTTATTATAAAGAACCCATTAGAAATTATAGCAGTACACTGTACACATGGATTTAATCGAACTGGTTTTTTAATAGTTAGCTATTTAGTTGAGAGAATGGACTTCAGTTTGGATGTTGCTTTACAAACATTTGCTGAAGCAAGGTAATCAATTAAACTGTATTATTAGTATTTTATAATTTATTAGAATTTAAACTTGGTTTTCAGAACTCAAAATTATTTGAGAATATTTTTTTTTGGATAATCTCTAATTATAATAATCATATTTACAATAGTCGTGTCCTTACGAACATCTTTTGTTATTAGGCCTGTAGGAATCTATAAGCAAGACTATTTGAATGAATTGTATAATCGCTATGATGATATTGAAGATACACCACCAGCCCCAAACTTACCTGATTGGTGTTTGGAAAGTGATGATTGTAATGATAAGGGCCACAATCAAAATGGGGATTCTGATTCTCGGGCATCAACTTCATCATTAGAGTAAGTATTTAATTTATTAAATTGAATACTTAAACTTGAAGTAGGTAACCATTTTTAAACTTTCAATTGTTTTCTATTAATTTTTTCAGCACATAAAGTAGCAGCCACTAATGTGGCTGTATATTTTTTAGTATGTAGTGTAACTTTAACTACTTATATATTTAATTCTCAATTATTTTCTAACAATGCATATTGTGTTGATTTTTGATCTATATGAGCGTATGACGTAGATTTACAATAGCATCAATGTCTCTCTGGCTTTCAATGGTGATTTTTCAAGACATTCACTTTTTAAAAATTCAAATAGTAAATGTTACAATTTCAGGAAGGCAGATTACCCTCACTTTATCAACTCTTTTCTGAGACCAATTGGGAGTTTTTAATCACAGCCTCTGATGTTAATTATTTGGCAGATACTCTGTTATATAAGCACCTATATCATATTTTTGACAAAACTGTACCTCTCTTTAAATCCAATAAACATAAAGGAAAATATCCGGTCTGGTACACGAAGAAAATTATTAGAAACTTAAATAAGAAAAACTTGCATAGAATTTACAAAAAGAATAAACTTTCCTCTGATTACATTGCTTTTGCCAAGCTTAGAAAAACAACCAAAACCGAAATTGATGTTGCATATGGATCCTTAAACAAACTGAATCCTCTGTGAAGGAAGATCCAAAACAGTTCTGGAAATATGTTAGACATTTACGGGGTAAATCTTGCTTACCGTGATCTATGATTCTTGGTCAATCCACCCTCGGGGCACCTCAAAAAATTGTCAATGCCTTTGCTGATTTCTTTAAAAGTGCCTATATACAATCCTCAGATCCTCCCTCTACTTATGCTAGTAGTGACGCTGGCTTCCAAAATATAATACTCTACCCTTTAACAGTGAATGAGGTTAAGACTACACTAGAAAGGATGAAAAACAAACTCACAGTGGGACATGACAGTATTCCTTCTTTTCTTCTTCGTGATTGTTCACATTGTCTTACGACTCCCCTACATCATATATTTAACTTAGCCATAAAAACTTGTACTTCTCCAGAGCTCTGGAAAATTGCTAAAATATCTCCAGTACATAAGAGCAGTTCAACCAACAATATCGAAAATTATAGACCTGTCACCATTCTGTCCAGCTTGTCCAAGACCTTTTAGGTGTGTGTCTACAACAGCTTGTTTCACCAATTAAAAAACCAAATTTCTCCAGAACAACATGGTTTCTTCTGTAAAAGGTCAATAATAACAAATCTGACATGTTTCTTACAAAAAGCATACAAAGCAGTTGGAAAAAACAAGCAACTGGATGTTGTGTATACCGATTTTTCGAAGGCCTTTGATCAGTTGGGCCATAGTCTTATTATTGAAAAAATGCCCGCTATGGGATTTCATCTTGGCCTTGCTAAATTCTTTACTTCATATCTTAGTGATCGCTCTCACTTTGTTGAGAGTTAATGGTTTCAAGTCCAACTGATATCTGACCCTAAGCGGTGTCCCTCAAGGGAGCAATCTTGCCCCACTAATATTTTCTATATTTGTCAGTGACATTGCTGTTAGTGTTTCAAATAATTGTCTATTATTTGCAGATGACTTAAAACTATTTCAATTTATAGAAACTATTGATGATTGTTCTCAACTACAGAAAGATATTGTTGCTTTTAACACTCTGGTGCACAATTAATAAACTACCACTTAATATCACAAAGTGCAAGATTATGTTAATATCAAATATTCACAACGGAATAAATTTTTATTATAAATTGGTAAATGTTGCCCTCGAGTGTGTGTAGTCTTTTGCCGAACATATTGACGAGGTTGTTAAGTCCTCCCTGAAGACTAGGTTTTATATTCAGATCAACAAGACAATTTAAAGACTCAGACAGCCTTATTACTGTATATAATAGTCTAGTCAAGTCTAAATTGCTTTATGCAGCTATGGTATGGCTCCCTAGCTATGATGTATATTGAACAAGCTCGAGAATGTGCAGCGGAGGTTTTTAAAATATCTTAGCTTTAAATTAGATGGCATATATCCTCGCAGACGATATGACCAACAGTTACTTTTACAAAGATTTAATTTTTTTATCTCTAAAACACTGTGCTATTCTAAGTAGTCTGCTCTTCTTATTCAAATTATGCAACCATAAAATTGATGCTCCTGAAGTTTTAAACAAGTTAAACTCTCTTGTTCCCAAGCATACAAGTAAGCACCTTAAATTTTATCTTGAAAATATACCAACTAACTTAGCAAGGAATGCACCTCTTTACCATGTCTGCATGATTTAATATTTTGCAGGACAACAATGATATTGATCTGTTTAATGGTACCTTAACTTTCTTCAAAAAGAAAATTAGTCCAATGGTTTTGGCCTTGTAACTGTTAAATTATTGATTTGATTAGTGGTGGGTTGGCTTGGGTTTATTCTTTGTTCTTTATTTTTTCTGGATTATTTTTGTTCTCTTTATTTTTTGTTGTAGTGTAAATTCAGACATTTTATAGTCTGTTTTTCAAATTCATCTTTTTAAGATGTTTATTTGTTCCCTCTTATTTTGTGTTTTGTTTTTCTTGTTTTTTTTTGCTTAGTTTATCTGTTCTATACGATTACTCATAATGCTTTGATTGTCTTTTTATTGGCATTTTCCTGTTAGACAATAAATGAATAAATTTAAATTGAATAAATTGAAATAATACTGAAGCAACTTTATAATAAGTGGTACTCTTAAATAGAATGTTTACCGGGCAAAGTTAATATAAAGTTATCTGACAAAATAATTGTATGCACGTAAGCTACCTCCATACAAAACTATAATACCATCATAGATAAATATACAAGATATAAGGGGGAATAGAATGGACTCTACTGTACTTATATTTCTGGCAACAAAATTGAGCGTCGTTGTTGCCATGTGATGAAATAACCATTTTCGTAATAAAGACCTGTAATATACAGTTTTCATGATGTTATGAACAATACAAACCATCTCTACTACTAGATGTCACTTTCCTAGGGGGTAAAGTAAAACGCGGGCTTTCCAAAAAAGTGTTTTGTTAAATGTTTAGCAGCTCAATAAAAAAGTTAAAGTTTTTAACGTATTATCTCTCAAATGTATAAAAAATGTAATGTGCACCGCAAAGTGGAGAAAACGTCTAAATTTTTACCTACGATAAAAAAAATCTTTTTTCTGACGTATATTTTTCTTGACCTTGCGATGCGCGTTTATTTTTTCTGATACATCTGAGAGATAATAAGTATTTCTTACTTAAATTTTGTATTTAAACTTTCTAGCTCCTAAAATAAAGCCACCAGGGAAGGTGCAAAATAGAAAAAACAACTGTACCCACTTTACATTTCTTAATCTATCAATAAACATTTATAAGAAACCAAGAGCTGTAAAATAAATGGATTTCATATACTCATATCAAATATTTCTATGTAGGTACATTAACTTTAATATATCTATTTTCATATTTTAATAAGGTTTATCTATAAAATGCTAGTAAACAGTGCGATTGAAAGTAAAAACTTTGTATCAAATTCTCTTTGTTACTTTGTGTAGGTTAAAAAAACAGTTAAAAAGAACCTACAAGTATAATGAAGCACATAAATAGCTTTCAAATTACACATTTTTACAGAAGTTAAAAAAATGTAAACCATTTTTGTTAACAATAGGGTGAAGGGAAACACCGCAACATGGAATAAAAGCAACAATTTTCTATAAAATAGTTCTATTTATGTATTACAAATACAAAATATTTATTAGTGCCATAACGGAAATTTTACACAAGTTAAAAAATTTACAGAAATAGTAATTAGGTAATATCACTAAAATTCTTGATTAAATATTCATGTATGCTATAGAAACTTTTTGAGATATGATACTCTTTGTTTCTCATTTTGAGGGTTTTAATAGGTAAGGACCTTATGTGGGAGGGCAATTTATTATAACACAGGGGTTCATAGAAAGATATCTCTGTTTTTGTAAGATTTATTTCGATGAAAATCAGTATGAATATTGTTATTATTCCTAGATAGATGGAAATGAACATTTTGTAAAGTTTTTTAATCACCAAGATTTGCTTTTACATGTAATAAAAAGCAAAAAATATTATATAGGCAAGGAACTGTTAAGATATTTAGTCTGGAAAAACACATTCTACAACCAGATCTATAGTGCAGAATTTGAAGGATTCTTATGGCCCTTCTTTGAAGGGAAAAATATGACTCACTTCAGTGGCATGTCCCCAGATTAAGATACCATAAGATATCCTACAATGGATACACACAAAATACACCGATCGAGCGACCCCTGGAGAAAAATTTAGAGTTCAAAAGTTCGAAACGCAAAAACTCCAGAAGCACATATATACTCTATATAGGCATTCCATAAGAGCTTTAATTCCAATTTCATCCCCCAAAAACGTTACTCTGGTTCATTAGGACACTGCAAATGTATATTTTAAGTTGAGATTTAGAGTTTTTGATACAACCATATTTAGCTGATTTGCCATAAACTAATTTGCAATATTCGACTGTGTTTCCGTTACCGTTACTTGCAAGTTATCCACAACTAAATTCCTTCTAAGAACAGTTGAATCATCTGCAAAAATAATAAAATCAGCATTGAATTACTGCACTCCAGGTAGTTAATATAGTCCAGGAAAAGCAGCGGTCCCAGCACTGATCCTTGATCCTGATCCATACTGTAATTTACAGAATCCAGATTGGAGGCCATTTATGTCAACTACTTGAGATCTACTCATAAGATAAGATTTTATCAGTTTAATGCTTGAAAGTGAAAAATTATAAAGTTTTAACTTCGTTGCAAGAGTGGTGAAAGACAGAAAATCGAATGTCTTGCTCAAATCACAGAATGTGGCAGCTGTATATTCTCCCCTCTTAAAACCCCCATTAACCAGTTCAATTAACTGGTTAACAGCCATTGTTGTTGATTTTGCATTTCTGAAACCAAACTGTTTACTACTAAAAAGATTATGCAATTCGAACTAGCTGGTAATTCTAGATTTTATGTCTCTCTCAAATATTATTGAAAAAAAGGAACAATTGTTATTGGCCAGTAATTTGTTAGGTCCTTCTGTGGCCCCTTTTTATAAACAGGTACTACTCTAGAACTCTTTAGTGCACTGGGAAAAACTGAATCTTGTAAACACAAATTAAAATTTATTACTAAAGGATAAATAATGATATTTACATAAGGCCTATTATATTAGTTATATGTCTATGGATATTTACAATGTGTTTAACCAATTGAACATTTATTCGATAATAATATCTATTATTCTTATTTTTAAGATTTGATTATATCACACAATTGTCACAATTCAATAATTATTGTTATTTGAGAGAAGGTAAATTCATGTTTTGGATTAGTTTACAGGTAAATTGATTAGCATAGTTTTCAGATGACAATTGATTAACATTTTAGAGGTATTTATTTGGGTACGTACATGGCAATAATATACGGTTAACAAGTAAAAAAAAATAACCTAATAAGTATCTACAATTTAACTATTTTTTATGTTTTGTTATTCTATACATTTATTTTGCAAAAATAAAAAAGGGGGCATTATTTGGTATTGGGCTCAAATCATTCCTTTACTTCTCGTGTGTGGTGTAATTATACAATTTTAATTTTATGAAATATTTGAAAACATGTGTTCTTATTTTCTAATTGTGTTGCATAATCAACAACATTTTTTTTAATGTAAATCCCTATTAAAAATCATCTTAATTATGCCTAATGCAGTTCAATTTATCTAAAGATTCAGAATTAACATACTTTGAATCTTGCCTACCTTCTATGTATTATTTAGCTTTGAGAAATAGTTCACTCTAATTATTGTCGTCAGAGCTAGAGTCACTTTTTAAAAAAGTTTCTTATAGTCACATGGCTGTTTATCTATTTTTTAACTAAATATCCTGCTATGTAGTTAGCGCCTGGGTTTCAATCGACTCTAAGGAAGACGGTACATTTTCTGGAATAGGACTCAATGTTTCCTTCTTTCACCTTCCTCTGGTAGCCGCTGTAAAAAAAATATCTCTTTTGAAATAGCTTTATTTTCAGCTATTCTTTTTTTTTCTAACTAATAAATTAATATTATTGTACCTAATTAATTACAAACCTGAGTTACTAATCTTTGTACAGTTCCAAAACTTCTTATGAGGAAATCCACTTGTAAAGGCAACTTTTAACACTGCCTGAATTGCTACTAAAAGCACTTCCATTAAGGCTGTCGAAGAGCTGGTCAGGAAATTCCAGAAAAGCTGCTGAGTCGACTGCTGATTTTGACAATTTAAATTCCTTGTTTGGCCCAACTGATCAAAGGCCTTGTTAGTGGTGCTCCTAAAACATAATTACATAAATTGTAAAATACTTGACTTTATAATATTTTGACATATGTAGCAGAAAAAATTATAAATAATGTAATAAATGAACTATCATACTTGAAAACGCAAATACGTTGATGGTAGCAGCAACAGAATGGCTAAAAATCTGTTTTTTTTTTATGGTAGTCGCACACACACTAAAGGGAGATCCTATAGCTCTCGACGAGCGGTGTGTGTGTGAAGATGTTGGTTGACACGGTTCTTGAATAGTTGTAGGTTGTAATTAGGGGGAAACAGATGTCCTGGGAGTGAGTCCCACAGTGATGCAGTGCGCCAAGCAAAAGAGTTCTTGTAAAGCGATGTTCTAGGTGTTTCCAGTTGTACGACGAACTGGTGCGCTCTTGCCGTCTGTCGTTGCCAGGGGCGGGATGAGGCGGGTCAAATCCTGGGGACATCTGCCGTGAAAGTATCTGTAAAACAGGGACATCTCGGCGACATGTGGTGTTCCAGATTCCGGGTCTCCGACAAGACGCACAGCTCTCTTCTGAATGGAATCCAGCAGCTTTAGGGTGTGCTTTGGTGTGGCACCCCAGATGTGTGAGAAATATTCCAAGCACGGTCTTATTTGCGCTTTGCAGAGCAAGGGTGTATGCAGTGTTTTGTTGCGAAATAGCGCACCAAGCTTCTGGGATACTGATTTTGCGATGTTAGTAACGTGGTCATGCCAGGACAAATTGCTGTTGACCGAGACACCCAGCAGTCCGATTGACGAGGATGAAGGAATGGTCGATCCTGCCATAATGATGTCTGGGCCCACCGTATTGGCCCTCGTGATAAATGTGGCTGCTTGGGTCTTTGCTGCATTGAACTGGACCAAATTTCTGTCGCCTCAATTGAAATTTCTCCAGGTCTTGATTAATTGCTGTAATGTGTTCCTGCCTGCGGTGATAAGTCTCAGTCGCTGGTATTTTTCTTATCTAAATTGGGAGAGAAAGGTACTGTCATCTGAAAAACTGTAAACAGGATTATTCGTTTCGGTCAGCAGGTCATTAATATAGATGGGAAACAGAGTTGGTGGGAGTATTGCGCCCTGAGGCACGCCCGAGTTAATGGTGAATGTGTCTGAGATGTGTCGATCAACTGCAACGTGCAGAGATCGAAGGAAACTAGCAAGCCAGCTGCAGAGAGAGGCTAGCAGTCCGAAAGACGGCAGTTTGTTGAGCAGTCCGTCGCCGTCGTGCCAATCTCTGTCGAATGCCTTCGACATAGCCAACGCAATCGCTCGAGACTCTCCGTAGTTCTCAATTGCCCTACTCCATATATGAGTGATTATTCTGTTGTTCTCGAGGTACTTGAGTAGTTGCTGATTGACTACACGTTCCATGACTTTGGAGATTATTGGAAGCAAGGCAATTGGGCGATAGTTTGAGGGCGTGGTTTTCTTGCCTTTTTTCGAACAGGTTGCACTCGAGCGACTTTTCAAGAAGATGGGCAAATCCCTTTTCCGTAAGACAGAGAAAAAGGCCTGGAAAAAACGAGTGTTAGTTCTTTGGCGCGGTTCTTTAACACGATGGCAGGTATTCCGTCCGGTCCTGATGCCTTCTGCTTATCCAGTTCTTTAAGGATTTTACGAATATCACGGTGATGAAGCTTGACTTCTGCCATGGTAGTGTTGATGTTCAATATGGTGGGGAGAGCATTGCCTTGGGGAACGTCTAAGGTAGAGTGCAATGAAAACATTTTGGAAAGCATGTTTGCTTTTTCCTTGGCTGTAGTCTGTAGTCGCCGTGATTCCACGTTCGTCTGTCAAAGGTGGGAGAGAGAGAAGTTATTACTTACTGCCTTTGCTACCGACCAGAAATTCCTGGAGCCACTGGGTCATTGCAAAAGTTTATTTCTGATCATTTGATTGTGTTTGTCCTTAGTTTCGTCGATCACAAGTTTGCATTCGTTTCTCGCTTCGACAAAATAATTGCGATTTTCAGCGGTCTGATTTTGCTGCCAGTACTTGTAGGCTTGCTGTTTCCTGACTGTATTAATAAAAACAATACAGCTTTTGCGCCATTTGTTAACGAAGGACGGAAATAATTTTATAGTTGCTTGTTATTGCCGTAACAGAGGATAGGACTCTAGCTCTTTTATAAAATGTGTGGCTTATCCTTGTTTTACATTAAGCCCTTCATATACAATAAAATGTTTGGTACTTCAATAATCATGTTTTCGCATCTTCTGTCGAACCAGGGCTTTCCTTTCGACGGCAACTTGATGGAATTTGGGATGTATGCTTCCATTCATGAGGAGATTACTTGCGTAATCTCTTCGCAGCAGACTGATGGGTCGTTAGTGCCAAAGCAGACGTCGAGCCAAGGAAAATCTAGGTAGAACTCCCTTAGATCGTCCCAGTTTGCGGAATTGCAATGCCAGATTTTGCGAGGCAATGGTGGATTTTTCTGTAGAAGTGGCAATTCACAAACCGTTGTAATAAGTTTGTGGTCGGAAGTACATAATGGCGGACCAACTGTAATTATTATGTACTGGTCAAGATTGGTGGTTAGAAAAAGATCCAGGAGGGCGGCGAATTCGCCCCTCGCTGAGATTCGAGTTGGTTCGTCTACAAGTTGAGTAAGCCCGCAGCTGATGGCAAATGCTTCAGCTTCGCTACCTTCGTTGTCGGTCTTGATGTGATGTTTGAGCCAGTTGCTGTTGTGCTGCTGTCTCCCAGAACTATTATCTCTGAATTGGGGCGATCGACTTGTATTGAGTCAAAAGTGGTAGCTAGTGTTGTAACAAAGCTTTGGTAGGCTCTATAGCCGGAGGGCAATAGATACATATAATCTTGGTTACTCCCTTGGCGGTGGACTTGAGCCACATGACGTCAAGGGTGTTCGGTTCGAGTGTTTCCTCGCGGTGATATGAAAGGTCGCTCGGGACAAAAAGGCATATTTGGAACTTATGTCTCAATCGGATGTGTAAGTCGTAACGAGGATAGGGGTAGTTTACTGTTGTTGTTGTAGAACATACTTGTGTTTCTGTAAGGGCTACTATGTGTGGTCTATTTGCTTGTAGATGTTGGTGTACCGAATTTATGTTTGCATTTAGGCCTCTTATGTTGCAGAAAACTATTCTAAATTGGTTCGGTATCTTTGCTGTCTGTGAAATGCGGAATGAAGGGTTTCCAGGGCCACCCCAGCGCCCGGAGATCCGAATGGCCGGGGAGTTTACTTCCGGAATATTTTGATCCTGGAAGCACCATCATGTCCATATATTCCTACTGTGGAAGCGGAACGTGATTCGGAAAGACCACTTAGCGCATCCCAGTTCTGGTGGGGTGGTCTTTCACCGGACGATGCGAGTAGGCCTATGCATCAACCACCTAGGGCCGCTTCCACTCGAAGCATCGGCCTCAGACTCATTCCTTTGGTGGTCCCCAGTCTGAGAGGGGTAAGAATGGAATTTGTTGGGTCACTCCCCAGTGATCAGCTCCATACTTTGTACTTTGGGGTTCTCCAGCCTGGAAGAGGACGATGAGATTTGATGGGCCACATCCTGTGGCAACTCGGAATGGTGGGGGCGTCACTCCTCGTAAGCTCTTACCAGTTTGACGTTCCTGCCTGCTAATACAATGCAGCCCCTCTTGTCACAAACTGTCATTGATCAGTTCCAGACTTTGTACTTCGGTGTTCTTCAGCCTGAGGGAGGACGATGGGATTTGATTGGCCATCCCTGCCTGCTAATACAATGCAGCCCGTCTTGTCACAAACTGTCATTGATCAGCTCCAGACTTTGTACTTCGGTATTCTTCAGCCTGGTAGAGGACGATGGGATTTGATTGGCCACATCCCGTGATAATTCGGAATGGCCGGGGCGTCACTTCCCTTTTCTAAGGGATTGTATATTGTAATGCAGGATTCTAAGAAAAGCACCAACTTTAGGTCCTGAGTTTCCCCGTTTGGGGTTCTCTAATCCAGACTGGCCTTCATGGATATTGTCGAAGGTTTAAAAAATCATTGAGGGTGATTTCCGGGGGCCATAATTCAGGATTCATTAACTTGTCCTTGTCCACTTTTGACACCATAACCTTGAAGGAGCTTTTTCATTTATGCTTTGTGGTCCTTAATTTGTCACAGTCACAAATTTCCAACTGGAGATTGGACTTAATGTAATTTTTGATTATATCAGGTGTTATATCCCGACAAAAATATCCAGGATACATTGGGTCTCCTGGCAGCTATCTCCAGGATGGTGTCTTGTGTCGTTCATCTTTGTTTCCCTGTAGGGAGCCGGACAAATAGCATCTTTATTGTTTTGAAAATTATTCTGCAACTGACCGATCTCAATTGCTGATTTTACTGTATCAGAACTCACAGCTCTCTATTCTCTGGTTTCCTTGCTTTAGTCCACCATTGCCCTTCCCCTTTTTGTCATTATTTATGGTCAGCTCTACAAAAGTATAGAATCTTCATCAATATTTTGTTAATATTGCAGGAGATAAAATAAAGAACCTTCATTTGCTGGATTTGTTGGATCTCTCTGAAGTGATGCCCAACTCCTCGATTTTTTTTCTGGTCCAATTCCTCCAGTCGAAGTGTTAAATGCAATATATGACCTTCCTTAAATCCGCTGGAGGTATTTGGCCTAAACAGCAAAATAATTAATCAGACCCAGCACTTTCTAATCATACCGCTGACACACCTTTTTAATAATTGTTGCATTGGAAGAGGAGAACCCGGACATCTTTAAAATTAGCTAGGTCCTGCCTATGTTTAAAAAGGGTGAACACGATATTTCGGGCAATTACCGTCCTATTTTTATAGTACCCATATTCGGAAAGATTTTTGAAATTATATTGAAGTATAAGCCAGCTGGATTATCAGCCCTTCACAGTTTGGCTTTAGACATGGCTTCTCGACTATTCAGGCAATTTCTGGCCTGATACCATACGCGAGGGCTTTGAGGAGGGGAAACAAACGAGGGTGACTATGTGTGATTGTGTGATCTTAGCAAAGCCTTTGTCTGCGTCAATCACTAGAGACTTCTAACCAAGCTCGAAAAGTATTATGGATTCCTATCTATCAAATAGAGCTGAAGGGGTGGAGCAGGGGGGTGGTATTTCGACTGTCCTTCATATTTCACATGGTATACCCCAGGAGTCTGTACTGTGGCCCTCATCTTGTTCATATTATACATTAACGATTTCTATTATCACATCATTCTAGATCATTGAATTCTCTATGCTGTCGATACCAGTCTTATTGCTAATGATTCCCTGAATCTACAAATCGTCATGACAGCTCTTCAATTCAAAGCCAAGTACTGGCTGGTTTGACCAGAACTTATTAGGCATGAACCAACAAATGACCCAAAGGATTGTCATCTCTAGTAACCCAAAGAACAGCGCTGGTGATGGTGCCAAGATTCTTGGTGTTGGTTTGGATGATGGGCTTACCTGGCATATATCGATGATGGGGTAGGAAGCTATCAACGGGGCTGTTTCTTCTGAGGATCTTGGGTGTTTCCTTGACGCTACTAATCTGATAAATTGTTATTTTGCATTTTTTACTCTCATGTATCATATGCAGTAATTTTATGGGGGAGATCTTCACACACAGATCGCATTTCAGTCTTCAGAAACGGACAGTGCGTCTACTATTGATTAATACTCAATACAAGGAGCGCTGCAGATCTCATTTCATTGAATTGAAATTATTAATATGTCCTTTATTTTTATTTTTCAGTCATTACTTGAAATTCATTAAAAAAACACTTACGCGCAGTTAATGGTGACGTCCATGTTTATGGTACCAGATCCGTAAATCTTCTAAGGCCAAAAATATATTAATATTACAGAAGAGTAAAAGTAGTTTATTCTTAATTGGTGTATATAATAAACTTAATGATATAACTAAAAAGGTTCTAAGTCTGCAATAAAGAAATCACGCCTTTC
>JAEQML010047650.1:0-56284 GCA_016904865.1 Pissodes strobi | reverse complement strand
AGACCATGCAGAACTTTTTATGAAGAATAACTTTTTTTCGTAAAATTGCTGTATATAATTATATATAGAAGTGTTAGGGGCAAAGCGAAATAAAATTGATACGTTTGGTTTCCTTGACGCTAAAGCAAAATATTCGGGGTGTTGGGGTACATAGGTAATTTAAATTTAAATTTAAAAATACACAACTTTAATAATAAAAATAAAAAGTTATTGTTAACCAAACCCGATTTTTTTAAAGAAAATTTTCTTAAGAAATTTAGCGAAGATTAAAAACATTGTAATAATATGGTATGATTAACATTAAGGTTTTAAATTGATTTACTAAGAAAATAAAATTTTTCTAAGTGTGAAATGCCTAAAAAATCTCGTAAAAGACGTGATGTCTATGACGTCTAACAGACGTCTAGAAATCGACGTCATAAATCACGTCATTTATTGCTCATATGGCGCCTCAAACAAAAAGCGACCAAAAACAGACGCAAAAATGACGTGATGGTATATGACGTCTAATACACGTCTATATATCGAGGTCATAAACCACGTCATTTATTGGTAATATGACGTTCCAGATCAAAACTGCCAAAAAAAATCACGTCATATTGACGTCAGCTTGCTGCTTGGGAAACCACGAGACCTCTTGAAAGCAATTTTTTTAACCCTATAGACATGGGTAAATAACGCAACGTCGCAAAACAGCTGATCATAAAACGCAACTGCGCATGTTGCAAAAAGTTATACCGCTAAAACTAGACGCTAGTATAACTACAGTCTGTGGCTTGAATGAATGTACAATCTTTGAATGTATTAGCACACTGCGACCTGTATAGATCTATTGGTGCTTCCGTTGATGTGATTCTCAATCAGAGTACCCCATCCAGTTTCAGTGTTTTGATAAAAGCAGGTAGTCTGGATGGTTCTACGGATGGAAGTACCTCCTGTTCGACGATGCAGCACCTGAAGCAGGCTATTCACCTGTTCGCGACTGTCTCTTACTCCGTGAGAAGGTGTGCAGTGAGTTTCCTCCCCCTCCTCACAGAACCGGCAACTGTCCTAGTTTTCAATTTTTATTCTCTCCAGATGCCTTCTCAACTGGCGGCAATGGCCCGTAAGAAAGCCGGTGAGGATGCAGAGATTGTTCTTACTCAATGTTATAAGGTTTTTTGATCTTCCTGAGTGAACATCTTTGATTGCCTTAACCCTAGAAGACGTTCCCAAAGACTGGTCCATTTGGTTCGCTCTTCTTTCCTGAATTCTTCATTGTAGGTGTGCATCCCTATGCCACAGAAAAGTTTCGGTCCTAAAAGCGAAGTTTGTGCTCCTACTTTTGCCAGCTGATCTACTTTTCGCTACCTTCTATCCTAGCATGTCCTGGTATCCATTGAAGTGATAATTTGTTATTCTTGCCTAGTTCGTTTAGCCTATCTAGGTACTCCCATACCATTCTGGAGCCCATTGTTGGTGAGCTCAGCGCTTTGATGGCTGCTTGACTGTCTGAGAAGATGACAACCTGTACCTTAGTAGAAGTGGAATTTCTTCAATAACTCAGACTTAACTAATGCGCGTGGCTTTTCGTCACCCCAAACGTGATTATTATGGAAGTTTATAATGGCGTTCCTCCGTTCCTCGAACAATTAGCCTCGTCAGTAAGCAGCGCCTCGGCAATAAATTGCCGGTTTTGTGCAATTTTCTGCAGTATCCATTGGCAAAAATTTAAACGTGGAAAGAAATCCCGGGGCAACAATACTTGAACTTGTATGAGGCGAAGATTTCGAGCAATATTTCTGGTGATTGTCTATGGATCTTCGACAATTGCCTGGTGAACATCTTCTTCTAATGCAGGTGTTCGAGTAAGTAACGGTCTGCCTGTCACTGGAGCTGTTTTAAAGAACCCAAACTGCAAGTTGCCACCGAAGTTTTCTGCCTTATGATGTAGAAAATAGAAAAACCCTCGGGCTCGTCAAATTTAATTTCAAGGGAGTCGTATTTATTTCATTTTTTTGCATCATCATTGATTTTCACCATATAAATGTTAAATGGAAAAGACCATTCAATTATCCCTTCAATGCCACCTTAATTTTGAATTTTGCATGGGCAGTTCTTGAGAAAAAGTGATGTTATCGAATTCATTTATGCCCACCACAAATCACCATACAGTAGTCTAGATGGTTTTGTCTTCAAGTGATTCAGGTTATGTTGCATAAATTTTGGCCTTAAAAAAAGTCCAGCGGAGATATATCTGGGGTACGTGCAGGCCATTCAGTAAGTCCTCGTCGCCCAATCCACCGTTCTGGAAGTGTTTCATCTAAAAACTGTCTTACAGGTGCGCGTATTGTGGAGGAGCCCCATCTTGTTGAAGAATGGTGTCCTCGGAACCGAGGCGGTTATCTTGTTCACTTATTCGTTTTAAAGCAGAATCAAGGGCATTTTCTAATAAAACTAAATAGATTTCTCCGTTTAGATTTCCAGGTAAAAAGAACGGGCCTACGATATGATGTCCAAAAATTCCTATCCAAACGTTTAGTTTTTCTGGACGTTGTCGTTGGGTGTAAACTTTACGAAATAGTCTTGGATTGTTTGGAAACCAATAATTCGCCATTTAGGAAGAAGGACCTTTAAATGGTATAAAGATAATCTTGATTGTCAATAATTCACATGTCGATCGTTATAATATTCGTTTAATTCATGGACTAACTGCATTTTATAAGGATGAAACTTATGGTATTTTAATATTCTCTGAATGATTGTACGCCGAATACCTGAAACATCTGGTAATCTTTTAGTACTTGGAGTAGGTTCCATTATGATGCGCCCTAAACAGCTATTTGAGCTGCTTCGGTTTTTATAGGATTTTGAGCAACTTTTTTTATTTTTCAGATATCCGGTTTCTCGAAACTTTGTAACTAGACTGCAGCCGAAAGTATGAGAAAGTTTTGTTACTTTCTTTTAAACCTTAATTGCTCATCCAAAAGATAAGGTGGCATTGAAAAGGTAATTAAATGCCCTTTAAAATGATGTATTGAATGTTACTCTTTCCCATTTAAGATTTTTAGGATGAAAATCACCCCTGCTTAGAGGTTGAATCTAATGCAATGTTTACACCAAAAAATATGATTGCCTTGAATTTAAAGTTGAGCGATTTTTTATTTTCTACATCATCAGACAGAAAACTTCGATGGAAAGTTTTCGGTGGCCCACCCTGTATGCATGGGCTTAATCTGACTAAGAAAAATTAATCGATATAGGCAATGCGTGGAGTATGAAAATGCAACATAAATTAATGACGATAGATTATAGTTGCGTATAAAATGCATTGTTTTAGGCAGAGGACCCCATATTAAAGCACCTATTGCCCATTACCAGTGTCGTTATGAATGCTTTAATTTTTTTAAGTATCATGTTGCTCACGACTAGTCAAAAAGAACATGATGTCCATTACAATGATCTTTCTGACTAGATATTAATGAGGTTTTATAAAGGTTTTCCGTATTTCTAACCTTGTAGGCATTGAAATACGAAATACCACTGTTTTTGTATCACATTTGCGACGTTACACCGTAATTAAATATGATATTACGATGTAAGCTTTAACCTCTAGAAAATAGAATTATTGTTCAGCACCAAAGGCATTATAAATGTTAATTAGAGCGGACAATTAAGCAATTACCTTTAGCGAGCAACTACTTACTTTAATTAATTTCACCACCTACTTTCATTTAAGTGTTTTAAGTAATGTTTCGAAGGAATAATCCCGTATTGGAGTATGTAAAATATAACTAAACAGCAACAATTAGTCAGTACGAAATGAACTGGTAGTGGAGTTGGAGCAGAATAATTATTAGGCATGTACGTAATCTTTCAAACGTAGCCGAAGGCAGACATGTATGGAAGGCGGTTGTTAATCACCTTAAGGCTTATTCAATCGTATCTTTAAATTGCGGAAAATATATGAGATTAACAATACGTTTTCCACAGAAAATGCTGCGAAAGTATTTAGGTGTATTTTCTTTATTTCTTGGAGATCGGAAAAGCTGTACATGTGCAGACTTTATTTTATCAGTAATGATTCCCATAAAATTTGAAATTTTTTAAATTCTAAATACGTAAATAATATCTTAAACATCTTTAGCACACCCTGCAGGTGCGAAAATTAACTTGTCGAAATATTTTAACCGCAAGTTTGACTTTTGCCGCAATTCAACTGGTTAGACCAAATCGGAGTAACCAGATTGAGAAGATGTGTAATGAAGAAATTAAAGGGATAAACGTCATTAAATCATTAACCAGAGTATGGTGGGGATTAGATCCAAAAACGCTATTCAATATATACAAGGGAATTGCCAGATCTCACCTGGATTACGGATGCCAACATTGCCAATTTATTAATCCAACCACTAAGAAAAATAAACAAAAACTGGATTCGACCAAGTTCCAGGCTCTAAGAACAATTTTAGGCTGTATGATGTCAACTCCAACAAGCTTACTATGGGCAGAAAGTGACGAACTCTCCCTTGAGTATAGGAGACAATGATTAACGAAAAAAATTATCATTAAACGATATATTTAATTAACAACCCTGTACCCTGTGACGGAAAATATTATCAAGTTGAGAGGTACGAACATGTCCATGGGATACTTCCGTAATAGGGAACTTCCATATTGTGTAATGATAATGCCTGATATTTTTCAGTATGAACAAGACATACAAAAATATATATACAACAGAGAATACCAAATGATGTCAATTCCAGTAATAACATAAACATTTCTGGAAATGAAGAATAGATACCTAAACCAATATTATCAGTATTATCACATATACACAGAGGCATCTGTAGAAAGAAAGTCTAATGAAGCTGGATTTGGGGTTTACTGCCCAAATATTGGGTACAGATTTTCTTCAAAATTACCAAACTATACTACAATCTGTATGGCAGAAATGGTGGCAATCAACAAGGCGACAACCTTGTGCCTCGAAAAGGGCATTAGGCAGTTATATTTACTGATTCTCTTAGTGCAATAAAAAAAATTCTCAATAATAAAGGAACTAAGGATCTAGATTACATATAAATTCTATCTAACCAAACATATTTTAATAGAATAGAATGCAAACGCATTTAATATCAGGATATGTTGGATACCAGGACATGCAGGTATAAAGGGAAACGAGAAAGCAGACCAACTGGCCAATGTAAGGAGAATTCTATGGATACCTTAGCCTATACAGCTGGACAAAAATGATTAAATTCCCATTATAAAAGCAAACCATTATCTGAGCTGGAACAGCTTATGGCAGAGATATTCAGCTCTAGTTGATGGTTTCCTAAAATACCATGGTTCTTCGAGTCGGAGTTTCTAAGTAGACGTCAGGTAGCTACGATAATTAGACTACGTACCACCCACTGCTCTCCTCATCCCTCCACCATCTGCACATGCTTGGGGTCAGGGATACCCCGGAATGTTATTCGAGTGTAAAAATATGAGACCAAATTTATATGAAATTCTGGTAAAAAATAATTTATTTATTTATTTATTTTATTTATTTGTCCAACATTATATCCCAAAAAGGGACAAAAAATACACATTTCAAATACTTAATTACAACAATCTCCAAACACAATCAAAGATTCCAAGCACCTATGACAGACAATGCACCAACACAACAAACCAAAACATAGGTAAAAACTACAGTAACGTTTGGTACATAATAATATATCACCCAAAAAAAAATAATTTAAAAGTAAAAGTGATTATATAAATAAATAAGAACAAAAATTCAACATCCAACCCACCCCCAAACCTTTACAACACTCATGCAGGGGTTAAAAGCAGTGCAGGAATAACATTACATATTTTAGACTTAAAGGACTTGATCAGCATGGATAAATCCAAATTAGTGACTGCATTTATTTTGTTAAACCAATTGCAGGAACGATAAATAGGCGCTTTCTTATATATATATTTGTGTTGGCAGTTTCAAGATAAAATTGACAAGGCCTGCGAGTGTTAAATGAAGGGACACAGAAGCCACCAAGCAGCTCAGAGGAATCAACATCATTGCCAGTTAATTTATGAAGAAATATTTGGCTAGCCCATATAGTACAGTCCAGTAGAGAGAGAAGGTGAAATCTCTCAAGCAGTAAATTTTGAGGTATACCCCTTTGCGGGTAGACTCCATCCACTTTAAAGTATAGGTATTTTAGAAAGCGACGCTGCACATATTCCAATCTATCAATATGGACTTGATAAATAGGAAACTACACCAATGAGCAGTAATGAAGCTTAGATTTTACTAGGGAGTTATATAGCATCAGTAAACTGGAAGGATCTTTAAAAGATGAAGTTTGTCTAATTAGAAACCGCAAAGTCTTCAATGCAGATTTTGTGACATAATCTATGTGTTCATTAAACGTCAGTTTCTTGTCAATAATGACACCAAGATCCTTGACAGATGTACAGTCCGGGAGGACAGAGCCACCAAGCAAGTTATTATGACAAAGACAAGTAGTTAGCGTACAAGTTACTGGACACTGGCATGCTATTTTACTTGCATGTGTATTCTCGCTTTTAGCTCTTGTGATAAAATTGAAATGATCATTTTCTTACATTTGGAGATATTGAGATCGAGTTTATTATTCTCACACCACTTGGATATGTTAGTTAAATCTTTCTGTAAGAGCAAGCAGTCACTCTCACAAGTAATAACTTTAAAAACCTTCATATCGTCTGCAAACAGTAGACAAGCACTATTTAAGGATAGTGTTATGTCATTTATAAACAAAGCAAAATTGGAGGAGCCAAATTGCTATCTTGTGGGGCACCACTAGATAGCAAGATATTCCTCTGAAAGGTATCCATTATATTCCACAAATTGTGGCCTTTTACTAAGGTAACTCAAAAAATTTCACCAGATTGATATGAAAGCCAAATAATAGTAATTTAGATGCAACAAGACCATGGTCCAACCTGTCAAAAGCCTTCGAGAAGTCCGTATAAATCACATCAAGTTGATTCTTTGATTTAACAACTTCATAAGCTTTTTGTATAAAGCACATGATTAGTTTGCGTTGACCTTTTGTGGAAAAAACCGTGCTGTTTGGAAGATATCAGGTTCTTCACTTGAGGAAAAAGTTTAACATAGATACAGATCTCAAAGGCCTTTGAAAAGTTAGATATATAGGATTGATATTGGGCGATAGTTTTCAGCTTTGTTAATATCTCCATTTTTGAAGACTGGGCATACTTTAGCTTTTTTCCAAATATCTGGGAAAGCGAAGGGAAAGATTAAATATAAATTTCAATGGCTTACAGAAGACTTGAGTACAGTCACGCAATAAGAAGGATGGGATCTGATCAGGCCCAGCTGTTTTTTTGTTTTTCAACTTTTTTAAAGCCTTTAGCACACCATCTTCACAAAGGTAGTTAACTGATATATTGTCATGCCCTTGATTTGTTAAATGTATTTGGTCAGATAGAGAAGTTGATGGATGCGACGACTCCGAAAAGACACTACTAAAATAATCAGCAAAAGCGTTTACTATTTGGTCAGGGGAACTTAAGATTGAGTCCCTATGCATAACAGACCCAGTGATTCTAGATTTTTTGGATTTCTGTTTAAAATAGGACCAAAATTTCTTAGGGTCAGATTTATCAGTGCCAGAGATATAATTTTTATAGGCAATGTCAAGCTTACATTTGATGGTGTGTCTACTCTGTGAATAGGGAAGGTAGTCAGAGTACATATTAGTTTTTTTTCCATCTTGAATGTAGATTACCTTTTCTTTTTAGGGCTAAGATAATGTCCCTTGTATACCACACAGGATATGAATATTTCTTGTTTCTTTTTGGCCTGTCAACAGGAACAGATTCATCAAAAATTTCAGTTGGTTTATTGTAAAAAGACAAAACTGCAAGATCAATGTTTGAATGGGAATATAGAAAGTTCCAGTCAGCCTCTGAGATGAGCTGATATAAAAGAGGGTAGTTGGCCTTATGGAAGTTGTATTTTCTAGATTGGGAGTTTGTGGCAAAGTTATTCTTTTGAGCAAGGGTATGTAATGTATTTAAATTGATAGATATGTTGAGTGTAGGGTGATATTTGTCCTCCAGAACCAAAGACACCTCTTCTTTAGTAACTATACAGGGAATATTTGAGAGAACCATACATGTTCATATTATTGTTTATAATTGTGTTCAACTGAGTGAGATCAGTAAGAGCCATGAAGTCATGAAGGGCTGTTTATTTAGGGTTCATGAGATTACATTGGTGGACAAAATGAATGTTAAAATCACCCAGTAGAATAACTTTTTGATTATGAAGTAGATGGAAAGATGCAAAAAATTTAAACAGTGTTTCATAAAGTTGCAAGGGTGAGTTAGGTTTAATGTAGATTACAAAAATATAAATGCTAACATTTTCTATAAAAATTTGAGAGCCAACAACATCAATAGCAGGTAATAAATCATAAAGACCAGCTAAATTAATTTGAACAGATTTTACACTATGGTTTTCTCCGAGAATGACACCTCCACCCTGTTTGACTTCAAGAGCATCCAAATATCTGTCCTTACGATAGATAGTGTATGCATCAGTGAAAAGCTCAGAGTCTTGTACTCCGTCTTGGAGCCATGATTCAGCTATGGCAACAACATCACACTCACCAATGGATATAGCCTTATAGAAATCATGGGTCTTACTGTTTAGGCCACGGACATTCTGGTAGACTGCTGTTAGCTTCCCATTGAACAAGCCAACTAGTTTAAAGGACTCCCAATGGCAGCAGGATCCCGAGCAGGATTCCTGTTAAAAGAAACTAATTTGGGACTACCATTCCTCCATATGATTTTGAGATCTTCTTCTCCAGTACTCAACCTCTCTGCTAATTGATCTTTAAGTGCTCGATATTCAGACATCTGTCTAGATGTGAGGTCCTCTCGAATAGAGAGGTGCTTGAGGTCATGACTTGTTTTAAGGTATCTAGAGTTTCTTGTTATAGAAATGGCCAGATAGGCTGAATCACAAACAACTTGTATTGGCCTACTTTTGATGGCACTTTTTTTCCTAGGCGGAACACTTTGATGATTTCTGCTGAGAGCTCGCTGTCACGAGCACAACATTTCATGGCTTTTAGAACTGTAGACTTGATGTCCTCTGTGTCGCCAACATTAGGATCAGTGACCTCAGGAAAATTATAAACCATAAAGTTTTTCTTGCGATTTTCTCTTTCTTCCTGCTCCCCAAAAAAACTACCAATGCGGTTCTAGATCTTTTTCCAGAGTCTCCACTCTCTTACTCAAGAGATCGTTTGTAACCTTCAGTAGATCGTTTTTATCTTCAACCTCCCTAAGAAGTTTTTTTAGATATAACAGTTCAACCTCATAAGTCTCGGTGGATTTCTGCTTTGAAGCGGAAGTTTCTCTTTTTTGTTGACTTGCTTAGTGCAGCTTTTACACCGTGCAACAGTAACTCTTTCTTTAAGAAGGATGCACCGAACTTCAGTTGCAGTTTTCACTCCACTACAGTTCCTACAAGCAGCAATCACAACGAAATCCAAAAAGACAGTTTTTATCCTCCTTTAGAACACAAAAAGCATTATACTCATAACAAATTAGCCTTTCAATCTGACTCATGTTTGGCAAAGATCAATAACACAAGTCCAAGACATCCAAAAGCCCCAAGCAATATGAGGTTATATGAAAGTCACAGCCACTATGCCAAAAATAACAAAGCCTGCAACTGGATAACAAAGTTTTTCGTGTTTAGTTCCACTTATGAGCACTAAGTACACTAATTTTACAAATTAATAGCCCCTAAAAACATAATAAAACTCAATTGAAAACTTGATCAAAGTTTGTTGTTGTTAATGTCAAAACCCCAATATCTTTCTTTATTCAGTTTCTTGTATAGCCCTTCAGGTGACATCATTAAAATTGTAATTAGGTATTTAAGTGATAACAATTTAAAGTTGTAAACTCTTAGCTGTTACTGTGGAGGATCCTTCTTTTAAGTACCGAGGCATCATTTCTTTTTTGAAAAACTCCCCGGATGTCCGGGAGCGAGAAAAGTATCAACCTGTGTTGTGCTGTCTGTCTGACTTACCCCATTTCTTGTAGTATATTGCTATTCTAGATACTTCGGACTTTTATTGATTAGGCTTGATATACTAATAGTCTGTTTAGGCAGTTGCCTTTATTAAGTTGTAGGGTTGCTTGAATCAACACCCTCTGAATATTTTAGATATAATGATTGGTGAAAAAGAGGAAGAAATTTCCCTCTATCTTGTTTGAATCATGTTCATGTAAGTTGTTGAGATTTTGAGATGAAAAATAAATCCGGTATGTTTATGGCCATCATCGTTTAATTTGTCTAATATATTACAAATTTGGCGACGGGTGATAAATTAAGGTTTTGTCGAAAGAGTATTCCCACGTTTTCGGATTATTTTAGCGATTTTAGTTTTCGCATTTACTGGAAGTGGAAGAGCTATTTGCAAGGATGCCGTTGATGCCGATGGAAGGAAGTAATGAAATAACGGCAAACGTTACAGTAGTAAATACTGGTAACATTTCGAATTCAACTATTTTTTGTCATACGCTCCCAAACATATCTATTTTACGTACTCATTTGAGTCCGTAAAATGCGTCTTTTTAGGCCTAGTCCCTAAAAGTCGTCATGGCAACCTTTACGGACTATTCCAAAATCCCTGAATATGTCTAAATGTCAAAAATTTCGCATGACATGACAAAATTGTCAAATAGTTGGTACGATGTCAAATTCTAAGCTAACTTTGTCGTACATTATGATTTCAAAAATTATGGTAAATTTGCAAATTTAGGCGTTCTGAAGAATTGCAAAAAGCGTATAAATAAAAATTAAATTTTGGGAGCGTATGACAAAAAATAGTGTTTGTCACACGTACCTAAATGAAGTTTTTCAGGACTCATCTGCTATTCCGGACTCGGCTAACGCCTCGTCCGGAAACAGCAATGATTCGTCCTGAAAAACTCCATTTTAGGTACTTGTAACAAAAATAACTATTTAAAGTGGGGGACGACTGGGAAATTTTTAATGAGAGGCTAGAACAGTTTTTTTTTTTTTGGCTAACCGAATTGAAGATGGAAGGAAAGTTTCTGTACTTTTGACTTCAATAAGTGAAGACGTGTATATGATTTTGAGAAACGTTTGTCATCCAGATAAGCCTAGTTCGAAGAGTTTCAAAGAGCTTGTTGAATTATTATCAGGGCAGTTTAAGCCCAAAGTTTATGTTTATAGGAAACGAGTTTATTTTGATATGTTACGGCAAAAGGAAGAATCCGTAAATGAATGGTTTGTTAAAGTAAAAAAAGCTGCTTCAGAGTGTGAATTTGGCACGTTGTTGGAAGCTCGAGTTTTGGACAAGTTTACTGTAGGATTAAAACCAGGACCTATTTTAGATCGTTTATGTGAAGAAAACGTATGAAGAAGTTTAAAAGACATGGTAGAAATTGCGTTGGTGAAGAAGCTACTTTAAGAGAGACTAGACAGCCATTATCCAATGTTTTTCATGTACATGGTGACTCAAAAAAGTTGTTTAATAATGTAAACCGATATGGCTCAAGCTCAGGGAACTTTAGATGTACCTACCAAACCTAAGGATAAGGTAAAAGAAAAAGACAAGGTTAGTGATAAACTTTTATGTTTCGCATGTGGCGAAAGTAATCATGGGTTTAAAACGTGTAAATTTAAGAAATACACAAATCTCAATCTAAGAAAAAAGGGCATATAGCAAAATGTTGTAAGATGAGAGTAGATAGAAACTAATGTTTAGATTCAAATAATGAAGAAATTGATTTTTTTAATCTCGATGTGAATATTTTTAATTTTGACAGTAGTTATGTGGCTCCGATAACTTTGGATGCTTCTATAAATGGTATCGAGCATACTTTTGAGGTTGATATGGGGGCGGGGTTGTCATGTTTATCCTTTGAAACTTGAGGAAAAATTTTCCGCTATTGAAATTCAACCGAGTAAGGTGAAGATCAACGTTTATCATGGTCTGGTAGTAGCACTTAAAGGTCAAATTGAAGTTGATTTTTCTATAAATAATTTGACAAGAAGGTGTACATTTTTGATTGTAGAAGGAGCTACAAAGTCATTGATTGGTCGAGATATTTGGAGAAAATTTTCTTTGACTCTAAGTGAAAAGGGTGAGGTTCTTTTAAATGGAAGATCAGTTATTCCTATGGCTAGTTCTGAAACAGTGTTTCAGGTAAGTACGGACAAAAATGTTAGGTTGCAAAATATGTTGAATAGATTTTCAAATTTATTTAAAAATGAGTTAGGAACTTATAAATATGAAAAGATTAAATTAGAAATGGAAAAAGATATTGCACCTGTTTTTAGAAAACCAGCACCAATAGCTTATGCTTTTAGAGACAAGGTCAAAAAAGAATTAGAAAGATTAGAGAAAGAGGAGGTGATAGAAAAGGTTTCAAATTCTAGTTTCGGGACACCGCTGGTACCTGTTGTCAAAGCAAATGTTGTAGATATTAGGGTTTGTGCCAACTATAAAATTACAATAAATAAATATCTAAAGGACGTTAACCATCCACTTCCCCGGATAGAAGATATTTTTGTTGCGTTACAGGGTGGTCAACGGTTCACAAAGTTAGACTTTTTAAACGCATATAACCAATTGAGGTTAGAAGATGAGACTTCAGAAATATTGGCTTGGAGTACCCCATATGGTATTTACAAGGTCAAACGTTTACCTTATGGTACAAAGCCCGCGTGTGCCATTTTTCAAAATGTAATAGAAAAGGTTTTGCAGGGTTGCAAAGGTACAGTAAACTATTTAGACGATATTGTTATTACAGGTAGGAGTCAGTGTGAGCATTTAGAAAATTTACGGAGGTTTTAATGAGATTAGAAAGAGCCGGATTTAGGTTAAATGAAAATAAGTGTGTATTCTTCCAAGATAAGATTTCATATTTAGGTCATACTATTACAGCTGATGGATTGGAGAAGGATAATAAGAAGATTGAAGCTATTTTGAAAACTCCACAGCCAAGGAATAGAACAGAAGTTCGTGCGTTTGTAGGTATGGTTAACTATTATTCGAAATTTATTCCAAATTTGGCACTCCGGTTAAAGCCATTATACAGTCTTTTAGAAAAAGAAAAGGATTTCTAATTCGACAAAAGCTTGTGATGAGTCATTTGAGTTTGCACAGAAGAGTATCACATCTGATCGAGTTCTTATTCATTTTGATCAATTACGGTTAGCATGTGACAGCAGTGAATATGGTATTGGGGCAGTTCTTTTACATGTAATGTCTGATGGGGTTGAGTGACCTATAAGTTTTATTTCTAGGGTTTTGACTAAAGCAGAAAAGAACTACAGTATGGTCCATAAAGAACCACTTAGTATTTACTGGGCTGTGACCAAATTTTATGAGTATTTGGCTGGACGTAAGTTTAAGATTGTGACTGATCATAAATCGTTGCAGACTTTATTTGGCGAGCACAAAACTTTACCTGAGATGGCAGCAGGACGAATACAAAGATGGTTTTTATTTCTGAGTGGTTTTGATTATACTATTAAGTGTATCAGGGGTAAGGAGAATGTAAAGGCTGATACTTTAAGCAGATTACCGTTACCGACGTCACACTCAGTTGAAGACGTTGAATATGACTACTTAAATTTTTTAGAATCAGTGGCTCCTATCGATACTAATAAAATAAGGTCAGAAATAAGGCGTGATGCAAATTTGGGTCAAATTTTTAATTTTATCAGGCATAGTTTTCCAAATCATATGGAAAATGAGTTGCTTAAATCATATTTCATTAGGAAGTCAGAACTGTCAATTGAAAATGATGTAATTATGTAGGGATACAGGGTTGTAATGCCAACCAAATTAAGACCGCAACTTTTGGCAGAGCTGCATAGTACACATGAAGGCGTAAGTAAGATGAAAGCTAATGCTAGATCATATTTTTGGTGGCCTTCGATTGATGGGGATATTGAGAGAGTTGTTTCAGAATGTAGAGTTTGTTCTACTTCTAGACCAGAACCAAATAAGGCTACATTAATATTTTGTGTTAAGTCGAACTATTTTTATGAACGGGTACATGCGGATTTCTTAGGTCCTATTAGAGGTAAGATGGTTCTGATTATAATTGACACTTTTTCCAAGTGGCCTGAAGCATTCATCATGGAAAACACTAATGCGGTAAGTACGGTTGAAAAGTTTCGTGAATGTTTTGCGCGTTTTGGGCTACCAAAGGTTGTGGTACCTGACAACGGTCCACAGTTTCATGCTGAGAAATTTATCAATTTTTTGAGTTTCAATGGTGTTAGACATGAAACATCTCCTCCTTATCACCCTGCGACAAATGGTTTTGCGGAAAATGCCGTCAAAAAAAATTAAAAGCAGCATTTTAAAAGCATTTAAGGATGAAATCAATAGTGATTTTTCTTTTGAGACTTTAATTAATCGTTATTTATTTTATTACAGAAATTCGGTACACTCCACTGCTGGTGTCACACCGAGCAGTTTAGTTTTTAAAAATAAAATTAGAAATGGATTTGATATATTGACTGAAACGTAAACACTGATAGAAATGTTCTGAATTATAGAGGAAAGAGAGACACACTTTTTAAAGAGGGGGATTGTTATGTAGGGATTACCAAAACCCCAATAAAAAGGCTTGGATGGAAGCTACAATAGATGAGGTTCTAGGGAATAGAATTTATTTGTGTAAAGTTTTAAATGAAGAGGATCGTCAACCAAATATTGAGTAGTAACTTGAAATTTGATAGAGCTATGGTGAACTCAACTTTTGGTGACGTATCTGACAATAGAGTAGGTAATAAGCTAGATGATTATGCTGTATCTGATAGGCCGTACATTCCTTCTTTTGAGTCTGTTTTACTCAATGGTGACATTAAAACCGACAGTGACAATTCAAACACTGATTTAAACAGTGCTCCGAGTACTAGTGAAAGTGAAGTGCTAAATTCTGGAAGAAGGACTGAAAAAGCAGTAGATAAAAAGAGTTCTATACAGGAAGTTAATAAGTGTATGGGGCGTTCCAGTTTAAATGTTAATGAGCGACCAAAACGGTAAATAAAAGCTCCTATACGTTTAGATTTATAGATGGGGTAGATTGTAGTATATTGCTATTCTAGAGACTTCGGACTTGTATTGATTAGGTTTGATATACTAATAGTCTGTTTAGGCAGTTGCCTATATTAAGTTGTGGGGTTGCTTGAATCAACACCCTCTGAACCTTTTAGATATTATGATTGATGAAAAAGAGGAAGAAGTTTGAAGGTGAAAAATAAATCCAGCATGTTTATGACCATCATCGTTTAATTTGTCCAATATATTACATTTCTATTAATAGCTTGGATAGCAGTCAGGCGGTTCATTTCGCAATCCCAAAAGATTATAAAGCTCGGTCTGGCTAAATACCTAGGACCTAGACTAAAAGCCAATAAACAAAAAGAAGCTACTTTCCAACTTTTTCGCACATTGTAATCAATAATGTGTCGATTCTATGAGTTTGAATTGATTTAAAGACCATAGAGGCTCATAACGCTCCCACAGGCCTGGTTTTCGAGAGTTCCGTGAAGATTTGCTTAATATGCCTATGTTTTAGTACGATAATCTCAAAACTGCTCCATAGATTGCAATTCTGTGCAAACAGGCCTGCAATATCGATTAAGACGTCATCTAGCTGAAGAATTTATTGCGGTGTTAAAATCTTCAACGTACATGTTTGAATTTAACTCCAATTTTTCTGGTAAAAATATATTTTTTCTTCGACTGCAATTTGCATAAAGAATATTCTTTACGAATTCGGTGCGTTATCTTATGGCTGCACTACACATGCGCACAATGCACAGAACCAAGCATTTACCCGCGAAGAACAACGGTTGTTCTTCTCGGCATTTACTATAATTGTGTAGTCACGAAAAAGTATAGTGCGCATATGGAAAGCACATCTCGCATTCGTGACTCATGCCATCAATTTTCACAGTCGTGACAAATGTGTTATGTTCCACCAATACCTCCTACTATAGAAAGGCCTGACGGCTTACGCGTGACGTCATCAAATCTAGGCAAAAATTATTTACTGCCGTATATTGAAATGTGCAATTGCTTTTAAAATTTCACATTTAAGTACATTCTAGAAGCAAAAATCTGGCAAAAATATAAAAAAAATTAAATTGCAGTTTACTTACCTTTTTTTGCATACATAAATAATATTTAAGGACTTCCGGTTAAAACAAGGCTGCGGGTCATGAACTCAGTTTTTAGACCTCGTTCGATTTTTTTTAAGAAAAATTGAATTTCAAAGCAAAAACATTTGAATATCCAGTTCATCAAAATAAGTAGTTGGTAAAATGTCACTATAGATATAAAGGTGTCATAATACATAATAGTAATGTCAAATTTGGTAGTGTGTTTTCTCCATCCAAAGGACCACGCAATATTTAAATGGAAATTGGTTTACCCGTGATATTTGGATGAAATTTAGGTATGTTATTAGGGATGCCCTAAGCATCATTTTTTACCGTGTGCACAACCTTGTATATATGACAGGTGAGCCGGTATTAGCTGACAAAAATTTCAATCTAATATCCAAAAGCAGACTAACTATGACAGATCTGGATGATCGAGATATCGATTTCTACTATGTAAGTCGACCAAGGTAAATCCGAAAATGTCAACCATTTTGACATATGTCAAACGACAGCACTAATCTTTTTCAGTTTTTGGTATTTTTTGATATGTCATTTGACTAAAAAAAGACGGAGCTGTCACAACCTGTCATTTTTGTTTCCTTTTTTTTACTCAAAAGATTATGATTATGTTTAGAACAATAATTATTAAGAAGTGTATTTGAAATGCTGCAAAGAAATTTTTTTAAAATATCAAATTTTAGGTGATTTTTACAATTTTCAAAGGGAGTCACAGACTGTTTTCATATATATAGTTTAACAACATCTCACAAAGCAAAGACTTTTTATTGTGAATACCCAAAAATGTATCTGCGAACTCATTTATCAGTTTTTTAAATATAATATAGGCTACTGAAACTATGCCCATTAGAGAACATAATTCATATCAAGTTCATTAAAGCAGTACCATTTGGTAATTTCAAGCAGCCCATGAAGGCTATATATAGTTCTACGTATTTAAAAATATGCCCAACAATGTAAATTATATACCTAAATATACAACGAAATATTAGGTACAAGTTTCACGCACTTAAACGCATATAAATAGTTTCGATTTCAGAAAAATACAAGAAAATAACAGTATTTAGGGCAACCATTATCGTCAAATCCTCAAACTAATCGTTTGATAAAAAATACATCAAAGGCGGCGAGTTGACACTCGGAATTCCTGTCCTCCAGCGTGACAATGAAGGTTAAATACGCGCGATAAAATAATCAATACTTTTACTCAATGGTATTCTTATGGCAAATCTTTTGACTATATGTTATGACGTCCCTGCAATGTTAATATTAGCCAGTAGGCCTTTCTGGAGGAGGTAATGGTTCCACACGTATTACACAATATAGTAGTCTCAACTTTCAAAGCTGCAGATATTGAAATTATTCGTATAACTCTGTCCCAGGGTCGTAGCAAGGGGTACGCCAGGGCAGGCTGTGGCAAATCATTTGCCTGCCCAAGATCATTCAGAGGATAAGGAAAAAAATCGAGAGTAATGGCAACTACGCGCCACGTTGGTGTCTTGTGGAAGTAGATTTGACAAGTTGGTTATTTCATTATCCAGCAGTGCCGCCAGATCTACCGTTTTTACGACAGATCTACTGTTTTCACACTGTAGCTACTGTTCTACCGCAGAGACTCGTAATTCTACCGCAAAATCGAAAACAAAGTAATCATATGAGATCCATGCAAATACTAAAAGTAAAGTAAAAAAATAATCAATAAACAATCGATAAAGCTATGAACACGCTTCGATTCATCATCTCTATGCAGATGTCGCAAACAACTTATTTCGGATTTCGGGAATTCCCAGAAGCGACCAGCTGCGATTGCGGTTAGTTTTAGGGTTTGCGTAGTATTTCCCTAAATAATGACCTTTTATATCATATTTATCCATCGCTTTGTGTCGCGTGACGTATCTTGTCTGCAGTTTTTGAATATTTTGAATGTATGAGGTGAGTAAATTGATACGTAATATCAACATTTTAAATATCGAAATGTTTGTTTTCAATTATTAGTTCTGATGAATCCTATTTAGCTGATGACCCATCAGATCTTACCTACAGTAAGGCAAAAAAGAAAATATGCTCAAAAATTTAAACCAGAATGGGAATAAGATTCAGAATTTAAAAAGTGGCTAGCGCCTAAAAAAGCAGATACTGGGGGTTATTGCAAAATCTGCCATTAACATCAGTTCGGGAAAATTATAGCTTGTAAAACGTCAATAATTTAAAATGTTTATTTTTTTATTTTACAATATACTCTTAATTTTGAAAATTGTGTTAGTTTTTTCCTTTAACCAAATAACAAATTTATTTAAAATCTTGCTTCAGTGTGAACTGTGGACACACGCCAAAAAGAAAATTATGACGTCATATTATGATTGCTACAGTTTTCAATCCTAAAGCTAGTGTTTCCTATGCGTTTAGATCTGGCAGCACTGTTATCCAGTAGCGGTGTGTTATTGATACTTTTTCAAGTATTGAGTACTTAGATACTAGCACTTTCTCTTTGAATATCAGATACTTAGTAATCATAAGCTTCGTAATGTGGGTAGCGGACTCGATTTAATGATCCAAGTCTGAGAGAATACTTGAAAGTTAATTAGATATTGCTTTTAACAATATGAAATACAGTAAATACATTTTGCCCATAAATATTTTTATTTGTTATTAAATAAACACACACAATTTTATACTCACTAGAAATATGATGTGTTTTGGTGGACATAGTTTTAACAAAAAAGTAACTCTAAAAAGGCTTATAGAAAACTAAAATTTTTAAATTTAACACAGGCTTACAAACATCCCTCACTGTATTTTAGAACGACTGCTTAGTTTATTATGGAACAAATTCACTTATCCACAAAATTCTCGATAAAACTAATGCTTAACTAATTTTAATTAAAAGAAAGGCGCCAGCATGGTCACTCAAGTAGTGAAAATCACAAACCAAAGGGATACCGACAAGTGGACGCAATAAGAATGTGCTCTAATCGGCCATTCCAGGCGGCACCGAAAACAGCCGTTGCCATATTCTCTATTCCTGCGTTTTCTAATTATTAGTCCGCTTTTCTGTTGTTCAATAGGGTATTAATTTATTAATTTGTATGGTATGTCAATGAAAGGAATTTAATTTCGAACTTAAAATGTGGGAACCACTATCATCATAGGGATATTAATAAGAAATATTTGTATGTGATGTTTTGTATTTTATTTTGTTTTCCTTGTTTGGTTTATTCCACAAAAATAAATGAGGATGTCGAGTTGTTAAAGAAAGTAGTAGTTGCTTAATACTAATTATTATTTATGTAAATTAATTTATTGCCTGTTAATTTTGTTTAAACATAAATGCTAAATGAGAAATTCAAACGTTGATAAGTACTAACAAGTTTATCCATGATGTATATTTTTTAAATAAAATAAACTATGTGTGTGATGTGTGAGCCTGTCCCAAAGTTTATTCTGCCTACCCTAAATATTCTTTCTGGCTGTCCTGACCTATGCCTGACTGTTTCTTCCTGCTATAATACTGAAAACTATTTTAATATTTTTTGGGATACATTTTGTTATGTGAGTCATGGTATTGGTAATGTCAAAATCAACATAACCGTTTACCTTGAAGTGACTATTTTGCAACACAATCATCTCATCTCAAATGAAAGGTGTGCTAATAAATACAAAAGTAAAAGTAACCAACTGATTTAATTTTAATAAAGGATAGGCGCTTTATTGTAATACAGTTCGCTTCATTATAGTAGAGTTTGTCTATCGAACCAATATTGCATATAGGTCAATATGCTTCGGTGGCGATTGCACCACAATAATTAAATTCCCCATGGTACGGCCTAATTGATACTGCAATCCAATTTTTTTTTTCGACTGTCTTAGAAAATGAAGTTTTGCACACGGAAAACTAGCTCTGAAAGTGGAACATTGCACATAAAGTGCGCATCTTCAATTCACTATTATTCTCTTTCTGCCACAACAACGTCAAAAATCTACATCATTTCAAATAGGCTATGCTCCACACTAACCGTCACGGTTTTGTTATTTTATTGACTAGATTGTCAAAAAATTGCAATTTCAAAAGATTTAAAAAAAATGTCTGTTTGACTGTGACTCTCTTCTATCGGCTCGACCCAGTAAATTTTTCCACTCGTGTGCAAAGAGCCGTTTTCGAAACTTGTTGTTTAGTATATTATTACTGTATATGACACGTGGCTCGTTGCCCTATCATATAACCTACTGCACTTGAACTTTAAAAGAAGATTATTTTTTTTTATTTGTTATTATGTTGGTACCAAACCCATCCTTTTGTCTCCTCTTTTGTCAGATTCACTTTCTTTAGATTATAATAAATTTCGAGGATTTTTTAGGCCTATTTCTTAGTTTATTTGCTCTATTCAGGGTGTAACAATTTCGCGTCTCACCATTGGAATCTCGCAAACCGTAAGATTCATATTCTCATTGTCATTGTTCCTCGTCTATGTCATGTAACACATTTACCCATTACATCTATCAAATATTCTTATAAGGGAAAACGAGATAGATAAGACCACCATCTTTGTCTAACGCACTTCCTTTTGCGGAAAATTCCTAAATCTCTTAATTTTTCGATAAGTGTCATGAATTATTAGTTTTGGAAGAGCGAAATCTTCTAAAAAATTAAATAAAAAATAGCGGTTCGTATAAAATACTGAATTATTGTAATAGTTAATAATTGTTTATAATTTGGTAGTCAGGTATATTATTATTCGAATTGGTATATTACAGAGATTGACAAGATGTACAGGGTAATACAAATAAGACTTTAAATGCCATATCTCTTGTTCCAAATGGCGAAAAGTTTATATTCAAATAGCTCACCCTGTATGAAGGCATCATCATTTCTAAGTGGCCTTTAGTACGGTTTTTTGCGAAAATTCTTATCAAGTGATGAGCTTTTCTATAAAAAAAATTATTTTTTTCGAAAAAAAATAAAACCCTTAATTTTTTTGACCTGTAAATCAATGTTTTACATTTTGTCTTAAAGGTTAATTTTCGGAACAGAGAAGCATTTAGAGAGTTTTTGTTATATAGCTAGCGTTCCTTAAAATAAGTTAATTATTGATAGCTTTTATAAATAAAGGTGTATGTATCGCCTTATGATTGAAATTGCATGGCCTACATTGATGACGTCACACGACAAGCACTAAGGCCTTGTTATTTAGTGGGTATTGGGTAAGCAGATGTTATTTCTTCATTACCTTCATAAACAGTGCTGCCAATGTGCGGGTAATTGAATCGCCCTTGCGGGTAAGAATTTCCACGTGGCTAAAAGCGGATAATTCAAGGTTCTTAAGGAATTTTCAATTTTCAAATCTTAAAGTTTAAAATTTGAAGCAATTTTTTTTTGTCCTTGCAAATAAAGTCCACAGGGCTGTTAATTTAAACATCTACAGCGAATTCAGTATCAGTAAACGCCACGTCACAGAACACAGAAGAAGAATGACGTGACACAGAGATACGAGTTATTACAAGTGCGGCTAACGACAGCCCAAATATTAAATTATTTACAAACAAAACAAAACAAACAAAACGAACCCAAGGCATACCCAAAATCAAGAAAAAATATTTGTATTTTTAACATTTGGGCTGCAGTTAGCCGTAAATAAAATATTTCATGTGACGTGTCATCTGGTTAGTCGGTTTTGCTGGTTTCCGTTCCATAAACGTAAACATTTCTGAATCGGTTGAATATAGAACTCTTTGCTGAAATCTTGCTTCTAATCGTCAACCGTCTGCCGGTTAACCAGGGTGATTTACAATTTCAACATTTTATATGCGGGAAAAATTGTGGTTAATTTGTTATATAGATTGCGGGTAAAAGTGGGTAATCACAAACAAATTGTGAATAATCCTAAATTTTAAGTTGGCAGCACTGCTCCTAATATCGATATGCTGTAAGAGCCAAATCTGTTAACACGATAAATTCGAGTCTTGGCTGTAAAACCACAAACGGCGTTTTACTACATCCATGCAACTACTGCATGCGCTTTTTCTTAAAAATATTCCAGATTTAAGCAAAAACTTACCGTCTTTGATTATTATTCGTCGCTGGAGCCTCTGATGCGTTGTTTGCATTAGTAGTTCCTTCCAAAGGAGGCATACGACTCAGTGTACTATCCACACTAGAAGCAACACTCGTAGCACTAGAAGATAGGCTCGTTCGTCTTCTAGAATGTGATGAAGCGGAACGGCTCCGAGCTCTACCGTTCGGCTGTTGAGATACTGAGTTTCGGGCTCTTGAACGAGAAGACCGGTCTGTAAATAATTTAAAATTTGACGTGAAATAAAAGAGTGACAAAGATACATTAATTTAAGACTCCATTTATTCAATTCCATTTACTAAAAATTCAAAATTTTGGAGTTATTAATTCTTTTAAATCCGTAGACGTTTCCATTAGGTGTTTTTCTTTCACCTGCACTAAGTACACTTTTTGAACCAACCCTTTTTCTTTCTCCGGTGCACTTGCACTGAGTGCCATTTAGTGCAGCACTTTCTCCACCCACTATTTTGTTGGTGTAAGTTGGTGCAGGATGGTGGGATAATGCGAACTGGTGGAAACATACTAAATAGTAAACAAATCCAAACTTAATCTACAATTTTGTTAAGCTGTTACTGCCCAAGACCCAAGGTAATTAGTAAAAAATTTTGTTCATAAAATACCCAGTATATTGTATTAAAAGTCGGTTTGTTAAGTATTATTAATATTTATATTAATACTAACTTAGCGGTTGAACAATCTTTGTTAGAAGCGCTTGTACAAAATATTAATGACAGAAAAATAATTATTATGGGGGATTTTAACTGTCACCACCCTTTATGGGATAAGTCGCCCATAAATAGAGGCGGAAGAATTATAAGCGATTTCCTTTTAAAAAATGATCTTGTGGTTATGAATGATGGTTCAGCCACCCTATTAAATAATGTAAGAAATAATAACGTTAGTGCAGTAGATATTACCTTAGTTGGGAATGAGATAGCATTGTGTTCCAATTGGACCACGATAAAGGATTGCGGTAACAGCGACCATTTTCCTACAATTTCGACTTATAACTGTATGGGTTTTGATATAAAAGAATCAGTGATTAATACTTATCTTTTAAAAAATTTTAAGAAAGCAAATTGGGAAATGTATTATGATAAAGTTCTCACACAGTTAGTTTTGGCTAACGATGATAATATAAATTACAACAAATTAATTGAAATTATGAATTTGGCCGCTGATGAAGCCATCCCAAAAAAACATTGCGGAGTAGTTGGTAGTAAGGGCAATCCATGGTGGGACAATGAGTGTTCACTTTGGATTCAGGAAAGGAAAAAAAGTATAGAAAAATTTAACAATTTTCCTTCTATAGAAAATTATATTAATGTTAAAAAAACTGTGGCTCTTACTAGGAAAATACTAAAAATAAAGAAAAAGGAGAAGTTCATGAACTTTTGTCATACCTTAAACAGAAATTCGAATTGCTCTTATGTATGGAATAAAATTAAAAAATTATTAACAGTAACATTAAAAAAGATGTTCTAAAAAGAATGTCATCTGTTAATATAGACCCCCTGTTTATTATGAGGCCTCTTGATATAAATGTTGAAATTCATGGGTTTAATACTAAGGAATTGAATTTAGCTTTGCACAATAAAAAATCATCTTCTCCAGGCATGGATGATCTAGCATATAGGATGTTTAAAGAACTACTCCGCAGAGGTAAACAAATTTTGATTAATATCTATAACAATATACTGTTGGGTGAGTCCATTTCTGAACCGTGGAGAAGTTATAATATCGTTTGTCTGCTTAAGCCCAATAAAGATCCTAGTTCTGCACAAAGTTATAGGCCAATTGTGTTGGCCTCATGTGCCTGTAAAATTTGGAGATTATGATTAAAAATAGAGTTGATTGGTATTTGGAAAACAATAATATCTTATCTCAGCAACAATTAGGTTTTCGTAAAGGAAGAGGGATTCTTGATAATGCAGCATATTTGTCTACTTTTGTTTTTAATGCATTTTTAAGCGCAGAAACGATTCTGGCTGTATTTTTGGATATAAAATCAGCATACGATAATGTTAATATTTATAAATTATATAATAAAATTAATGACCTAAAGATACCGGTAGAAATAAATAATGTAATTCATAAAATTCTACGTGCTAGATTGTTGTATGCCAGAAATAGCGATGGGTCCTTCTTGGGGCCGTATTTAGCCACTAAAGGTATTCCTCAAGGTTCTCCCTTAAGTACAGTTTTATTTAACATTTATGTTGCGGAACTGTTTGAATTGGATTTGGGTGAGGTAAATATTATAGGTTATGCTGACGATTTGGCAATTTTTGTGAAGGGACGAGACATTGATGCTATGGTGGCAAGTATCACTGAAGCTTTGTCAAGGGTTTATGATTTTCTTCAGAATCATGAAATGAGCCTAGCATTGGATAAGTGCGAGGCGATTTGGTTTTCCAAGGGACGTAGGAAGAATTGCCCGCCCCCAATTAGGATTGATGGTCAAACGATTGAATATAAATCTTCAGTTAAGTACTTGGGCATCTTTTTTCATAAAAATCTTAAATGGGACATACATATTGATTATATAGCCAATAAAGCTAAAAAGTCACTTAATATGCTAAAATCAGTGTGGGTGCAGACCCGACCACCCTATTAATCTTTTTTCAGGCTTTAATTGTCTCTCATTTGGACTTTGGTGCTACACTTTTTAAGCCTGCCAGTCAGAAAGCGCTCAATAGATTGGATGTTGTTTCTTATGAAGGCTTACGTATTTGCTTAGGTTGCATGAGATCCACTCCTAGAGCAGCCCTCCTGGCGGAGGCCTCTATGGTGGATTTAGGGCAAAGAAGGAGAAATTTGGCTTCAGCTTATTTAAGAAAAATCGTTTGCATTCAAAATCATACGATTTCAGGCATTATTCTTGAGAGTCGTAGGTATATACTTTACAAATTTGGTCACATTAATATTCATAAGGTCACCTACCTTATAGAAATGTTTGAAAATTACCTTCCTTATATGAATAAAATATATAAATCTATGAATCTACCATGTTATGAAGTTTATTTTGATACACTAATTTCGCCAATTAAGATCTTTAATTGTAATATAAATAAACAGGAATTGATGATTAAAGAAAAATTTCTTTCAGCTACAGAGAAATATACATATACTTTCTCTTTTGTTTATTCTGACGCTTCAAAAAAGGATAATAGAGTGGGTTATGGTATTTCTGTACCAGGCCTAAATTTTAAGTTTTCAGCCAGACTTAATGACTTAATTGGTATTTGTAAAGCAGAGATAATTGCGATTGATGAGGCGGTTAAAGTTATAATTCATAAAAAGATTTCTAATGCTATTATCTTCACTGATTCGAAAAGCGCGATACAAAAAATAAATAATAACCTATTGAATATCAAAGCAGAATATTGGTCCTTAAGTAGAATCTTAAATATCCCTAGGGTTATGGATATTGACGCGGTAGAGATTTACAATAATATTAAGTTGTCTCTTAAAGTAAAATTTAAACAAAACGGGTTATCTGTAGTAAATAAGAAAAATTATCAATACTTCTCGATTCAAAGTATTTTTCCAGAGAGTTCTCCTTATTGCCATATATAAACCGTAGACATACTACTATTATTAGGATGCGCACTGGACATTGTTTAACGGGAGAAATGTTACATAGAATGAATATTAGAGATATCCCTTATTGCGAATGCGGTCGAATTGAAAATCTTAATCATATCTTTTTCGAATGCCCCATTAATGAAGCTGATAATCATGATATATACAGAAAGTTTATTTATCTGCAATTTCCATCTCCTATAACAATTAAGTCTATTCTAGCCAAGATTTCAAGCGAGCCAATCAAACTTTTAATACATTTCATTAATTGCAACAAATTAAAATTGTAATGCTCAACTTGGTAATGACTTGTTTTTTCTAGATGTGCTTGTCTGCTTAATGTATCCATCATCCATGTATGTTATACTAACCTATCCCAATCATCGTAGACTGCTTGATGCTGCATTGTTTTTACGATTGTCTCACAGCACTTTTGGTTATGTAAAGTAATAAATTACATATAATTATTATGATTAAATATTATAGATGGTCACGTGATGGTTTAGAGCCAGACACTACGTGATCATCAAGTAATGGAGCTTGCAAATGCCTAGGAGCAACGCCATAATCAAAATCTGGAACCTGGCACCTGGAAGAAAATCATGAAAAATGCAAATAAGGCAATAATACTTCGCGATCACAACGGTGAGATGACTTTTTCTTTCGCTGCTGCACGATTATTTGGTGGAGCTACACTGACGTACACCCAGTGCAGTTGGTGTAGGTGAAAGAAAAACACCTTATATCTTTAGGATCTAGCGAATTGCTGTCAACTGGTCTGTAGCTCAGTGGTTCCATGCTGAGTCTGCGATACGGCGCCGGCGGCCCGGGTTTCGTTTCCAGTGGCAAGACATGTTTTTTTTTTCTTATTTTTATTTAATATTATGTGTAGGAAGTTTTTTCTTCATTTTGGGCATGCCTTGGGTTAGTTTTGGTTAGTTTCTGTTCGTTGTGCCCCCGTAGCGAGCGGAGAGTCATGCGAGAAGTTTAATATTAGTCATTTTTGTCAAAAATGTGATCTGCGAAGTATGAATGGGTACAAAACATGTCAATAGCCGAATGTCATGTAAAATTCGAATCTAACAGATCATCGCAGTTGCAATTAGCTAAATACTCATTAATGCCCTCATAGTTTCGAAGTTTAAAATTGTAATAATTATAGTAAAAAATCAAGGATGGTTACGGTTGAATTTATTTCCAATGCCTGATGCTTCTGATCCAATTTAATAAAAGGTTCGTTAACAGGTACAGCCCTAACATTTTGTTGACTACTGAAATCTAGGGCTAGAATATTACCATATACATTTGACACATTGTCTAACGTAAGAAAACTTAAGATTGTTACTACTTTTCTAACTAGTGCTGAAAAATCCACACTTTTGCGGACAAAATGTTCAATACACTGCAGTGACGACTACTTTTTTTCAAATCCCACCTCAACTACAAAAACTATTGATGTGCAGCAGCCTGGAGTAAATTAACTGCCACAACCGTAAATATTGGATCCGATTCCAGTAATGCTGCAATTAACAGAAATAACGATGCTTCCATCGAATTACTTGATTCACATCCAGCTAAATTGTTAACTAAACCAAATTAATAATGTTTAAAAAAAATTAATTTGAAACTTACCATTAGGCGTGGCCAAAGGAGGCAACCGTGAAGGTGCGCTTACTGGCCTCGTGTCATCCGAAATCTCCAGCCTACTAGCATTGCCATCGCTATCCACATTCGCAACAACGTCCGGCCTATCCACGATTGGCAAAGTCAATTGTTGCAACCTTCGCATCGAACTCCGTAACCATCGACTCCTACCAGTACCGCACGGTTCGGATGGTACGGTTTCGTTAAGAACCGCAGATGTCGAAGAACTGCCTGCCTTACATTGCTTGTGCAGCGGTTCAACGATGACCGTTCCAGTACAGGAATCAGCAGAAGCATGAGCATGACGCTCGCGACTGACGTCATGCGATAATCGGCCGATTTCAGGGGCGGTGGCGACTGCATCTGTTCCGGATGTCCGGGTGAGGGTGGACGATTGCGTTGCAATATAATTTTCGTTTAGCGATTTCCGTCTGAAAATAAACAGTTCAATGAATATATTAGGTCTGTTATGGTTTAGCGGCAAAATACATAGCGGATCGTTAATTATTGATACATTTCAAAACTTCTGAAGTAATTAGCCAGAACGAATGCTGTAATTTATCAGAAGACACTACTCAGTTAATCGGTTAGCGGAAAATGGATTAGATAATATTTAATTCAACAGAATCAATAAACCAATAAGTAGATGTGGCCAAAAAAAAGTATTTTATTATTGAAACTGCCAATATAATGAAGATATATTTAACGTTAAATTTTACGTGAATTTTGTATTATACGTTATTGATTTTGGGACATTAGAAGCTCTTAAAATGTGAAATAATAAAATTAAGTTGCTAGGTAGTGGTAGCCCGAACACGAAACGCCAGAGATGAAATTTTAAGGCACCATGCTGCAGAACGGAAAAAATTATAAAACTTTTGAATCTAAACTGTGTCTCGAAAATGAACAGTTTTTGTAATAATCAACGAAATATGTTTATGCATTTTTCATAAATTACCCTGTATCTTAGAAACTAACAAAAATTTGACAACATTGTAAACGGATCCTGAATGACCATCAAAAAAGGCAACTTTTCTCTAGTTTAATCGACTTCGTAGCACTTACCGTTTCAAAGATAGCAATAGTGGCACACTATGAGCTCTGCTTTTTACTGTTATTTTCATTTATTAACCATTTTCATTTTTAGATTTGTTCGTTCTTGACAACGGGGGCAGATTTGTTCCCCGAAACATCGACGGATTCCTAGTTTTTTTTTAGGTTTTTCAGCGTCGTTAGCGTCACTAAACTAGCACTTGTGCTATTTACACCTTGAGGACAGAGCTGAAGAGGTTCTACCTTTTCCAAAAATTGTACACAGAGGTGGAGACAAAGGCAAACATTTGTAAGGTAAACATGAATCCTCCGCAACAATATGTAATTTATCTACACCCTCAAAGGTTGTTGAGAAAATTGTAAAGAAGAAAATGTGGACGTACCTCTTGACACATAATCTAATTATGCCAAACAATTTGGATTTCGAGGCTCAATGAGTACCAATAAGGCCATCTTCAGTTTTCTGGAGAGGGTTTACAACTACAGCAATGAGGAGAGGCGACGGCAGCAGTGTTTTGTGATCTGTCAAAGGCATTTAACTACGTGGACCGCTTTCAAGGCTCAAGAGATATGGTTTTAGAGGTTTCTCTTACATGTTGTACTGCTTATCTCGGTGGTCGTAACCAGTGATCGGCGGCATTTGGAATTGAGTGCGGAGTTTCGCGGAGACCTTGGGGCCATTTCCTGATATAAGTTAAAATATCAGGAAAATTTAGAGTTATTGCAGACGATACCTCTGTTGTGTGACACAGTAAGGTTAATGAACAGCTTAGGGAAAAAGACTAACTTGTTAAGGATAAAGGGTGTTGTGATGACAACTACCTTTCTTTTATTGTTAGAAAAGCTAACATTGAAGGGTTTAAGGTTTAAGGTTAAACGGCTTGGAGTTGTAGAGCAAACATCTTCAGGAGGAGGCGATGGTCAGGTTCCTGGGTATATTGATTGATGGTGAACTTCGGTTTGAGGATCACATCTTGAGGTTGAGCGGAAGGCCTTCGTCAAGATGTTTTGCAATTACAAGGACGCGTTTGGAACTTGACCCAATGATAGCACAAATAATCTACTATGCCCTTTTTGAATCAAGCCTCAAATATGGAATTCCATTTTAGGGTATTAGTAGCCGACATCTTATGAATATTTAGTTCGTTCGTCAGAAGAAGGTTGTCCATTTCATCGCGGATGTGAGTCAGATAGGATCTTACAGAACTCACTTTCTGTCTCAGCAAATTGTAACTCTTAGCTCTTTGTTCATTCTTGAAACAACATCACTGATATGTAAGAATCGCCATAGCATTTAGAGTCCTGCCCTTCAGCATGACACTCGCCGGTGGTTCCATGCTTATCCTGGTGAGCCGGCCGCATATACAGTAAGAGCACCCGCGGTAGCTCCTCGCCATAGAGCGACTGTAATATAAATGTAAATTAAATTTAACTTCCTTTCATGTGTTGGTTAATTTTGGTTAGCTTTTGTTGGATGCGCTCTCGCTTCGCTCGCTACAGGGGCGCAACCAACAAAAACTAACCAGAACTAACTCAACACATTAAATGCAGTTACATTTAATGTACATTTATATTACAGTCGCTCTATGGCGAGGAGCTAGCGCGGGTGTAGTTACTCTATATGCGAGCCGACCTCTCGACGTGCTCTTGCTAATGCCAACAAGAGCATTAACAAAAAATTCTTTGATTTATGAAGGCAGTAAATAAATCACTCACCGGTTCAGATTAGGACTGTTAATAACTTCAAATATTTCAGAAAGTCTCCTTTTGACATTGCTTATTGGGAAAGTGTACTACAACTGGAGTGAGTATTATGTTCACTCAGTCTCTTGACTGCTGCTTTTTTATTAATGATTTTGCCTCTGCTTTAGATTTTAGTGATTCTTTTTGCTTTGACATTTGGCTTGGCTTAGCATGGCAGCTATTTGAAGTTTCAATCAGCTATCGTCCTCTTAAGATTAATGAATGAATGAATAATCTTGGGCGGTATTAGTACACTGAGACCTATATAGATCTATTGTGTCCCCCTTCCTTGGTACTTCCATTGATGTGATTCTCAATCAGAGTACCTCATCCAGCTTCAGTGCTTTTACAAAAGCAGGTAGTCTGGATGGTTCTATGGATGAAAGTTCCTCCTGCTCGACGATGTAGCACCCGAAGCAGGCCATTCGCTTGTTTGCGACCGCTTTACACTCTAGTTTCACTCCTGACAGAACCGGCAACTGTCCTCGTTTTCAAGTTGAATTCTCTCCAGGTACCTTCTCAACCGGAATCGGCCCGTAAGAAAGCCGGCGAAGATGTGGAGATTGTTCTGACTCCAGTGTTATAAGGTTTTTTAATCCTCCTGGGTGGGGGGGTCCAAGAAACATCTTTGATTGCCTTAACCCTAGAAGACGTTCCCATAAATTGATCCATTTGGTTCACTCTTCTTTCCTGAATTCTTTCTTGTAGGTGTGGATAGTATGCCACAGAAAGGTTCTGGTCCCAAAAATTGGAGTTTGTGCTCCTACTTTTGCCAATTGGTCTGCTTTTTCGTTGTCTTCCTACCCAGCGTGTTCCAGTATCCATTGAAGGGACAGTTTGTTATTCTGGCCTAGTTCGTTTAGCCTATCTAGGAATTCCCATACCATTTTGGAGCTGATTGTTGGTGAGCTCAGCGCTTTGATGGTTGCTTGACTGTCTGAGAAGATGACAATATCTTTCTTCCTATAGTTTCTGTCGAAGTTGAACTGCGCACATCTTCCTATGGCGTTAATTACCGCCTGGAATATGTCCGGGTGCTTTCCCAATGCTTCGGAGAATTTGGGTCCTGGCCCAAATACTCCCACTCCGTTCCTCTGTTCAGTTCTTGACCCATCTGTATACCATTTTACGGCACTTTGTTGCAATGCTGTTCTTTTTCCATTCTTCTCTACTTCTTCTCACGACCGTGAAGTATTTTTTAAAATTGTATTTTTTGATTCTATCGTCCCTGGGGAGCCCAAGAAGCGGTATATGCTTTGTCAGGGATGTTAATTCACTATTTCTAAGCCATCCTCCCTCGCCCGCTCCCTCTCTTGTGTTTCTAGTCCTTGCTTGTTTAGCTGCTCCCTCTACAACTCCTCAGATTATTTTTTTTCGGATTTACGCCGACTTAAAACATATTTAAATAACAGTGTATAGGATGAACGCCTACGGGGTGTTGCGCTTATGCCGAATGCAAAAAATTGTTCAAGAAGAGATGACTCTAGAAGGGCTGATAATATTGAAAAACATTCTCACTAAAGAAAAGGCTCGAAGAAACAAACAAATATTTGTGAAGAAGCTTTTGCTGAACATTTTCACGATATTTTTTATTTCGATATTTATTGATCTCTGCTCCTATTTATTATTCATACTTTGAGCTTGCCGTTTACTGTAAGTTTGTCCTTAATTATTATTTTTTCAGTTTACTACCGCTACTATTTATTTTTCATGGGATAAGTATATTTTTAAAATGTACGAATAAAAGTTAATATAATAAACTTACCTTATTTGAGTTTTTTTTTTTGAAAGCAAATACTGACATTACCAAAATAACACTATATATGGCATGACAGCAATTTCAATAATATTTATGATTTAAGATAATTTATTAATAAGAGAAAATCTTCTAACAGTTTCACTTCGATAGGCATAATAAAACATTAAAAATTTATTTCTACTTTATCTGAAATGAATGTTTGTACCATTCTTTTATACGTATATGGTTTGTACTAAGCCTACGAAAGTGATGGAAATTTGTATTTAAATTTTAAGAAATATCTAGACATCATACCTAATCATTCGTGGCCTTTCTCTACGGGCGCCGTTTACGGTATTAGCCTTAACTGCCTGTTTCCTGTTCAACAGCTGACTGGTTATAGAACACGCTGATGTTGGTCTACGCACATGATCATCCAGTGTGAAGCTGTCATTGTTCTCGGTGTCGATGTAGCCCCGGTTGACGATCCCACAAACCACAAACTTCCTGTAGTTTTCTTCTATTTTTCTTAATTTGGAGCGTGCGAGCTCTTCATTAAATTCTGCCTGAGGTATCTACAAGAAAAATAGCTTTATATTGCATTTGTTTACAAAGTGGGTAAATGTCTCTTAAATCAATTAAATAATTAATATAAAATCTAACATAAGGCCAGGTTAGGCGATGATAACGGACGCTCTGTTTTCCACGTAATACACACATAAATCAATATTATTAGTAGTGGAGATAGAAATAGAGGATCTATCTTCATTTATGGTATAAAAAGAAGCTCTAGTTTCAATTTTTTTACGGAAAATCGGTTATGATTTGAGCTGTTGTTTTTGCGACTCCTCTTAGTTTTCTCTTTGCTGCTGCACTTAAATCTTCTTTATCTAAAAACTGTTGATTTTATAGTAACAACGGTTACTGATTCCGCATCTTACAATACAAATAATGGAAATTCTCGACATTAATCCACATGATCTGGATACGGAATCGACTGGATAATCCAGTAAAAAAGAAGAGTTCTCCACAACCCTCCCGCAAAAATAATACTCAAAACTGCGATAACTTAGACTATCCTAGTTCTTATTATCCGGATACAAATACTATTATCCGGACTTAAGATTCGCGGATATCTCATGTCGTAGCAAAGTATTCTCAAAACTGGATATTTTTTTGATCAGAGCGCTTCAGGCAAAACCAGCAACTGTTAAATTCAACCGACTGGTGTCATGCATTAATATTCAGCAAACTAATTTATCATTTCAAAATGTCAATCATACAAGAAAAATTGTCAAAGGCACACATACAATTAATACCTAATATAGAAAAAATACGCAATTGTCAGCAATTTAAAATTCATTTTCAAATCGTCTTCATTGTTAATATGTCATCTCATTAAATGCCTCATTAATTTTTCAGTTGGCTGGATGCAGTACTGAATCGATTTTTTAAAGGCTTGACTGCTCATCCAAGGAAAAGAGAAACTGTCTTTTTTCAATGGCACGTACCTAATTGCAAATTACTTTTAAATTTTGATATAATATAGTAATGTTCTGCGATTATCATAAAATAGACTAAACAAATATCGCGTATCGCATACAACTACAATGATACACATATTTATACAAATTATGCATCTATTTACACCGACTACTTTAAGATAAGGGATTATCAATATTGACTAATAGAAGATATGAAAATATAATCGACTGAGGCTGGGTTTATCAGTGCTCAGTTAAATCGGCACACTTTTGGTTAAATTAGGTCTAACAGTTAAATCTTTGTCGAATATCTATTATCTGTATGTAACTTTTAGTTAAAACATTTTTTAACTGACTGGAAATACAAACAGCGGGGCTAAGGATAACGTAAATATGTTTGTTTTAAAATCCCAAACTGTTAGCTATGCCCATTAAATTAACTGTGAGAGACCAAAAGCCGTCAGTTTTATAACTGACAATTTGAGCTGAGCATCAGGCTTTAATTAGCAAGATCAATTGATCAATATTTAGAGGTATCGAAGTTCTAAGCAGAAGTAATGACGTATTTACTACGATTGTCAAGAGCAACTGCATATTTAGTATCCAGAGGACCTTAGAGCAGCATTGGGTTTGTCAGAAACCTGAAGCCTATGTATTACCAAAGACCTATACATACAGATCTTTGGTATTACTAAATGGAAATATGAGTCCGTCCACAGACACAATAGAGTTAATCAAAACAAACCACGGTGTGTGATCGCCAGATTTTCACTGACTAGCAGGTGGATAGAACGATTCTTATTGGCTGACGGGGGAGGCGTGAATCGTATCATCGTGCATCCTGGAATTTACCAGGGAACTAGGGGCTCATTCAGTCTTCAGTCTCTCGGTGCATCCTAGCATTTTAGCATTAATTTCTTTTAATTTCGCGTATTTTGTCATCATTCAAGTAATCGTTTTTGCTGTTTTTTGTTGGCTTTAAAAATGTCTAGTACAGAGTCTGCAAATGAATTTTGGCATTTACTTAGTCCGATTAAAAAACGGCGTAAAAGACATTTGACTGTGGATCTGAAAGAAGTGATTTTAAATGTACATAAAGTCGAGATGGAGGAAATCAGGCATAAACTATAGCCGAGGTTGTGTTAAAGATCTGAACTAAAGCTGGAATGTGTCCTGCTTCTGTCAATAACGTGATATAAGAGCCTAAAAGGAATCACACTTTCTGTGAATCAAACACGAGTAAAAATAGGAACAGCATTGTAAATTCTTTGGATCCCGCTGATAAACAAGCGATTAGGAGAAAAGTGCATGAATTTTGTTTAGAAATTAAATTCCCACAATTAATAAAGTATTAAATGAAGTAAATGAAGATGCCACGTTACCAAATTTTAAACGATCGATTTTTCATAAATTGTTAAAGGATTTAAACTTTACATGGAAAAAGGGAGGACCAAATAGGTTATTAATGGATAGAGAAGAAATTTTGTTGTGGAAAATCATTTAGAGAACAAAAGAGAAAAATTTTATATCTCGACGAAACATGGGTTAATGCAGGAATCATCAAGAAAGGCCTTTTTAGACGGACTCTCTACCTGATTAAAAAATCCAACAGGTAGCATGTTGCACGGTTTTCATTTGTTTCCCACATTAGAAAAAAACGCATATACTGTGCGTCCCAAATTGAGCCTACATGTATATGTATAAGAGATAGAGAAGTATGGTTAAATTTATAATTGAATGGCTCTTGCCGCACGGTTCTAGAGATTTTGGTTTTTCAGATATTTTGAAAAAACGTATGAAGTTTCAAAAATACATAATAATATATTTTTAAAGTCTGTAGAAACATTTTTGAAGCAACTTCTTATGTAGAACATATATTTTTTTAAATACGGAAATAATTTTTTTTCGATTTTTTTAGGTAAAGAGTCGTCTGCCATATTGGCAATGAAAATGGATTTGTTGATGGTGGCCTGTGGTATTTCGAATCAAGCGAGCGATTATCTCTAGGAAATGAATGGAGAATCATTTGAAAACTGGATTTCCTACATTTTACTCCGTTTAGAACAGAACGCCGTAATTGTCCTTGATAATGCGCCGTATCATTCTCGAAGACTAGAGAAGATTCCCACAACTTCTTCAAAAAAATGAGACATTCAAGATTGGTTACGGTCAAAGAATATCTATTTTGAAGATTCAGTGCTCAAAGTTCAACTTCTGGCAATTGTCAAACAACACAAGGCTAAATACGAAAAATTTATTATTGACGAAATGGCCGCTAGTCAAAACAAAATTACACTCAGGCTATCCCATATCACTGTGAGCTCAATCGAATTGAGCGAATATGGGCCGACGCCAAAAGTTTTGTAGCACAGCGGAACACTATCTTTAAATTTGAAGACCTCAAAGCACTTTGCAATAATGTCATACAAAGAAGCACAGCGGAGAAGTGGGGAAAGTGCGTTGAACATGCGAAGAACAAAGTTGAAAATAGAATGTGGAAGTTGGACAATGTAATGGAACAGCAAGTTGAAGAACTGATCATTAACACTTGTCACGGTCCTTTTGTCTAGCGTATATCGATGCGTAAATCACCCTAGAATTCGTCACCTTTCATATGGATCCGAACGCATTCGTGGGTAATAACAAGAAAACCCTCGTAGAGTCAAATTCAAAGTCAAAAGTCAAAGACAAAAGTTTATTGAAAAGCATACAGCTGTACAATTTACAGAGTCTTAAAACTAAAAAGATTTACAATCCTATGTCCTAACCAATACACATTTAACAATCCTATGTCCTAACCAATACACACAGCACAGCCACTATATTGCCATTAACTCAACAACACTAATTATCCAACTCTTAACCCAACGCCAACCATCCATTTCAACATTATGGACTTTCCACACAAAGTTCTTGCATCAGGGGCAAAGAGTCATTCAAAAACTCTGAAAATGAATAATCTGCAGATTTCAATAATATCTTTTTTACTGTTTGCTTGAATTTTTGTGTGCTCAAATTTCTAATTTGTAAAGGTATTAAGTTATACAACAATTTGCCATAATGAAAGACAAGTCTAGTCATGGTGCTACGGGATTGGGGAAGTTGAAGATGTTGCCTAGACCGTGTGGGATAAGAATGAATGTTACCTCTTATCTCGAAGTCACCAGAATGACAATAGCAGAATGTTTCGAAAATAATCAAATCATAAATTGTAAAAAATTTTAGATGCTGAAAAAAGGGGACCAACAGATTTAAGTGTCATCCGCAAAAAGTGTAAGCTTACGTCTGAGATTGAGAGCTGCCAAGTCATTAATGTATAAAATGAAAAGCAGGGAACCCAATACCGAGCCTTGTGGTACCACATGCTTATAGTCTTTAAAGTCAGATGACACAACACCACCATTGCCCCTCACACGAACGCACTGTCGCCTGCCTCCTAAATAAGAAGCAAACCAGTTCCATGTGATGCCTCTGCACCCATAAAAATACAATTTATCAAGCAGTATGGGATGATTAACACAATCGAAGGCCTTTGCAAGATCGCAATATACTGCCACTGTCATTGTTTTGTCATTAATTTTGTCATACACGTATTCCAACAGCCGATACATTGCATTCCCAGTGCTAGTATTACCTCTAAAACCAAACTGTAGAGGAGTTATTATGTTGTTCTTGTTTAGAAACGGAACAAATCGAGTCTTAGCCAAGGTTTCCAAAATCTTCGAGAAAACAGACAACAGGGATATGGGTCTAAAGCTGGCGGGGCAATAATCGTTTCCACCCTTGTGTATGGGAATAACTGCTGATGACTTAAGTTCTTCAGGAAAAATTTCCTCAGAAAATGAACAGTTTACCAGATGTGCTAGAACCAATATGACATTAAACGGCACCCTCTCAAGAATCCCCGGAGTTACGTCATCTATTCCAGAAGATGCCTTTTTTTAAGCCTTGAACGACCTTCAGAACCTCATCTGGAGTAACAGGTGCAAGAAAAAAGCTATCAATGGGACTATTTCCTGATATTATCATTGAAGAATTTTTAGATGTTAAATTCTTAGTTGTTTTTTCAGCCAGGCTGACATAAAAATCATTGAGAGTTCCAGCAATAGCACCAGGCTCAGATAGCACGCAGTTATCACCTTTAACCTCCAAAGATTTATTAGGTTTTTCGTTTTTTGGTAACTCTTTTGTATGGAAAAGCCAATTTGAAATGATGAGTTATTCTATCATAGAAAAGTTTAAATTTTTCTTTAAAGGGTGCAGCACTGTTAGTTACATCGTTCCAGGAGCACGACCCCAAGCCGTCTGAAAACCTTCCAATGTTTCCGGCTCCGTAGCATACTGTTTTGGGATTGGTTGATGGGATTGAGCGTCGCACGCATTTATTTTTAATTGTCTTTGAATAATTGGGAATTCTATTAATTGAAGCGGCTTAATGACAATGCGCTTTTGGCTACTCTGGGTAGTTTTTTTGGAGGAGGCCTATGCGGTCGAAATCCCAGGTTTTCATCGTTTAATTCCCTTGAATGAATTATTGAGAGAAACATGTGATTAACCGTGCTGGATATTCATTGGTTGAGCGAGTTTCCCTGCTTCTTGAATTGTCGGTTTACTGGCGTCACTCTCTCTGCGATCTTTATGAGTCAAGCAGTTATATTGGCCGCCGCGCCGGTTGGAACTAATTGTGATTTTTACCTGTTAATGGAATTTTTCCAACCGGGGCATTTTAACAGTTTCAGTCGTTAGTTGTGCCTTATCTTTTCTTAAGTGTTGGTGTCTGAAACTGCCCTTTGTGGGATTTGAGTGCTGCTTTTTGCAAGGTGAGTTGAGTTTTCTTTTGGTGCATTTTTTCCTGTCTCTCTGTGAATGCCAGCATTTTGTGACGCACGTGGGAGGATTTTTAATTCCCTTTTTAATCTCTTACAGAAGCCCACTTGCCCAACTGAAAGCCGTCTAGCGTTAAGCAACTGGCTACCCCTACACAGGTAAATTATTGTTTTTTTTAAATTCTGATTTCTCTTTTCCTTGATGGTTGATTTTGATAACCGAGTCATAATGCTCGTCCATCAAGAGTTACGTGTGGAACCTTGAATATTTGTTCTTCCACAGGGGACTACCGTTGGGTCTACTGCTACCGTGAGGTCTATTGCTAGTGTTGGTCTATTCCACCGTGTCGGATCTATTGCTACCGTCGAGTTGTTCATTGTTAACGATGAGCAGCGTTAGCGACAGAGTGTTCCTTGGCTACGCTTGTCTAGCGGTACTACCTATATAGGGCCTTGGCAGTCCTTCGCCTGTCAAGGAAGTCTTCTTTTTGCAGTGAGCAAGTTCGTTCCTGGAAGCTGCCTGAGGAGTTACTCGTCGGTCAAGTGAGCAATTTCTATTTTATTTTCTTTCTTTCATATATTTAGCGGCCATAGTGCGTAATCAACCTACGATCACTAATCATTATTATTTTGTTCTTTTCTTTTGCTTTGTTCTCGAACAAAAATTAACTTTTAACCTTTTTCTCCTTAATTAAAGTAACATTTAGTCATTAAAATTTTCTTTTAAACGAACTTTGAATTTTTGGGAAATTCTGTCGAGCCTGAGATGCTTGAATTTATTTAATCAAATTCTAAAACTCAGATAGATCCGTTGATCTAGAATAAATCAGATTTTGGATTGAATTTTTTTTTGAACTTTTAATTGACTGACGCAATAACGTTGTAGGTCGAACTAGGTTTATTATTATTCTAATTTTTCACGATTTCTGGCTAACGTTGGATAACCGTAGATCAGATAACTACTACTGTTGTTACAGCCTAGTAGACTTTGCGATATTTTTAATTGTTTTTTTTATTGCGGCCTTTGATATTTTCTTTACTCGAACAGATTGTTTATTATCTGTATCCTACCGGTAACTTGACCGTGGAGTAAATTGCCATATGTTAAGGTCTGTAATTAATTGGTGGCTATAATAACGCCAGGTCTGACTAGTTTTTTTTATATATTGTTTTTTTTTTGACGGCATCAACGATACTTAATTGAACTGAAAAACCATAGTTAGTTAGTTATACGGCATATGTGACGGATCATGATTCGAATTAGTTGATTACTCGAGCTAATTGAACTTACCTATAAAGAGAAATTATTTGCAGTATCGCTGGCTTTCAACATATTTTACTGACACTTTTTTTATTAATGCTTTGAGCGATCGTCATTAATTACAATTGATTATCTCGGAATTTGCTTAGATGAAGCGTGTGATTTATTTCGCCGAGTAAAGCCTACCTTTTTTTGTTTAAGAGTACAGTGTAACCATAAGAATTGATTTACTGAAATTTTCTCCAATTTAATCTTTTTTTCCTCCTGACCAGCTGTGATGTTTCCTTATTAGGTAATAAAACCAATCCTTGTTTTTGTATTCACCTGTTTTATTTAATTAGAACTTAAGCGAATCTCCAACAGGACAGGCCGCTTCCGTATGTATCTGTTTTTTTATCATTAGCGCTCAATAATTGAAACGTTCTTGATTATTTTTGATTACTTTTTGAATATTTGTTTACCTCTTTCTTAAGTCGTTTTTGATTAATTTTTGAATATTTGTTCTCATCGACTTTTCTTTGGTTAATTCGGGTATATTGCTTTATACCGACTTTGATTTTGATTAATTTTCGGGTAATTATTTTTTTTTTCATTATTAATACTGATAAATTGCCGGTATATATATTTAATCTAATTTTCTAACTCATTTTTGTTGTTTTATTGATCGATTTCCCTGATAGAAATAAATAACAAATTTTTGATATTCATTTTGTCGCGAAGCTTAAGCGAGTTCCATATTTGGGGTAATTCTCGCTTGTGCTGTTTAAAAGCCCGTGGCGCCTTAAATAAATCAACCCGCACCCTACTCTCCGGCATTTGAGCTAGGGCCTAATTTATGCGCTCGGCGACAGCTCGTTTTAGCCTACGCATTGGCATATTTTATTTCATTCAATATCTAATTTTTAAATTCTCGAAATTAAATTTTTTTCTGTTCCTTCGATTTCAGATTATTCACTCCGAGTTCCTTGGAGTGAAGGTTTGCGCCCATTAGAAGGACAGAAAGAGCGTAAGACACTGCTAATGACGATGAGGATAGTGATGAAGATGTAGATGTTAGCAGTTAATGGCTTTTAGAAACATTACCAAATTTGAATGTTTATTTACGTTTCTTCTTAATTTAAAAATAATATTTTAATTTTTTAATTATAAACCTATGCGTTTAGATTTTCGAAAAATACCGCCCTATTTGGTACTTTTTAATTCTCATAAATTTCCTACGTTTCAAAGTGGAACCGGTTGACCGGTCAAAAAACAGCACATTAATTCTAAGTACATGTACTTTTTGATATTTGTAAACCACTTTTCATAAAATATATAATATGCATACTTAATTACAGCGACGTGGGTCAAAATGCGATCCTGTCCAATATTACAGACCCGAACGATCACGCGGCTAGTGCATGAGTTTGTTTATATTTACTATATTAGTTAAATGTGCAGATTTCAGTTGTTCTCCACCAAATTCTATACAACTGTATAGGAAATACAATCAATCATATTTGTAACATGCTTACCTCATGCGAGCTGACATCATCACTAGGAGACGTATGGTCAATAGACCCATCGGATAAATTAGACTCAGTGTCATAAGTATCTATAGCTTGAAGATAATTATCCAAATCTTCTAGACACTCTTCTATAATAAATTGTGTATCATCATCAAGTTCTTGAGATTCTCCGTTGATCTCGTGACTATTCGAATTTCCGTTTGAGGTATCCTCAGCCTCTTCTAGAGTTGCATTGAGAAGATCATCCAAATTTTTCAGTACTAGTAATGCCTCAAAGTTATCAACTGACAATGTTGATTCAGTATTATTATTATCTACAGTAACACCTTCGCAGATGTTTAAGAAATCGCCTGTTTCGACCTCCTCTCCATCTAGGCTATCTTTTTCGTATTCGTCTGAATCTATATTAATCAAAATGTCTTCGACATCCACACTATTCTTTCTAGATTGAGAACTTATGATACTAGATTGAGTTTGTAGTTTTTGCTCGAATACTGGAAGTTCCGTGTCTATGAGATTTTCGGTGTCGTATCCAAAATTGATGTCTGATACTGATGAGCGTCTCGGAAGCACAGGGGATCCTACATGGAAGTCGATTAAGTCTACATACGTTTCATCAGGATTCGATGTCATTCTAATGCTGAGATGAAGTCATGACCTACAAAGGCAAGAAAATCTGTATTAGCCAATATACATAATATGAGCATTATATTTTAAAACATGCGCGCATTAAACTTGGTTTACTGACTCTATCTTAAAAAGTATTTTGAATGCGTTCTGGTAATTATATCTCGCTTTAAGTGGGTGCGGGATATTCTTATATTATAAAACAAATTCTGTGTATGAATCATGAACGAAATTTATTAAAAAACGAAATAAGAATAAAAATTATATAAGCAATGTAAATAATAAAAGCAGCCTAACATAAAACTCTGTTAAAAGTATCGAAACCTATTTAATAACATTTTGATTAAGTTCAGCTAATGGTATTTCGCTTTAAGTGGATATTCTTACATTAGAAAATATACCGTGTTTGAATCAGGAACAAAATGTATCAAAAAACCATTGAAGAATAAAAATTATATATTTAAAAATGTAAATGACAAAGCAGCTCAACCCCCAAAAAATATTCAATTTAGAGAGGAATATAATTAATTGAACCTAATCAAATTGGCATGTTTAGAGGTTCGGCAAATCCAAAATTGTCTTTAGATGTGTACTCTTGTAAAATGAATGAATGGATGACCTTGGAGGATATTAGTACACTGCAACCTGTTTAAATCTATTGTGTCCCACTTCCTTGGTACTTCCGTTGATGTGATTACCAATCAGAGTACCTCATGCAGCTTTAGTGCTTTGATAAAAACAAGTGGATGGTTCTATGGATGGAAGTTCCTCCTGTTCGACAATGCAGCACCCGAAGCAGGCTATTTGCCTGTCCGCGAACGCCTCGCACTCCGTGAGTTGACGTTCCGGGGTTTCCTCCCCCTCCTGACAGAACCGCCAACTGTCCTCGTTATCAATTTTTATTCTCTCCTGGTGCGTTCCCAACCGGCAGGGTCCCGTAGGGTGCGGAGATTGTCCTTACTCAGTGTTATAAGTTTTTTTGTTCTTTCTGGGTGAGGGGACCTAGAAACACCTTTGATTGCCTTAACTCCGGCTGGCGTTTCCATGAACTGATCCATTTGGTTTGCTCTTCTTTCCTGAACTCTTCCTTATAGGTGTGCATCCCTATGCGACAGAAGGGTTCCAGTCCTAAAAGAGCAGTTTGTGCTCCTATTTTTGCCAATTGGTCTGCTTTTTCGTTGCCTTCTATCCCAGCGTGTCCTGGTACACATTGAAGGGATAATTCGTTATTCTTGCCTAGTTCATTTAGCCTATCTAGGCATTCCCATACCATTCTGGAGCTGATTGTTGTTGAGCTTAGCGCTTTGATGGCTGCTTGACTGAGAGATGACAATCTCTTTCTTTTCATAGTTTCTGTCTAGGTTGAACTGCGCACATCTTCCTATGGCGTTAATTTCCGCCTGGAATATATCCGCGTATTTTCCCATTACATCGGAGAATTTGGTTCCTGGCCCAAATACTCCGGCTCCGGTTTCTTGTTCAGTTCTTGCCCCGTCTGTGTACCATTTTATGGCACTTTGCTGTGAGAATACCAATGGTGTTCTTTTTTCATTCTTCTCTACTTCTTATCACGACCGTGAGGTATTTTTCAAAATTGTATCTTTTGACTGTATCGTCCCTGGGAACCCAAGAAGTGGTAATATGCTTCGACAGGGATGATAACTCACTCTTACTAAGCCATCCTCTCTCGCCCGCTCCCTCTCTCGTGATTCTAGTCATTGCTTGTATAGCTGCTCCCGCTACAACAATTTGTAGAAGGTGTGAGGCCCACAATTGCCTCGATTGCTGCTGTTGGACAAATTTTCATTGTGCCTGTTATGCTTATGCACGCCCTGGAGTCTTAATCTGCTAATGGTCAGATCACTCGTTTAAACACCGAAAATTTAAGAGGTTAGATATTCACGGAGTAAATCAAATTTGATATAAATGTCGCAAATGTGAAAATCAGCCAACCTTCTATATAATGAGTGTTTATTCGTATACTTCCCAAACCAAAAACTATGGCATTCTCTGTGTTATTTTTCGGTGTTGCAAATATGGGAGATTCTAGTATTGAACAAGATCAACGTAAACCCATTGAAGAAAAACTTAATATCAAATTCAAACAGCTCACTAGGTACTGCAATATTCATGATTTTGATTTACCATTATTTGGTTTGACGCTTGATGTCCCGGTGACATAAGAATGCACATTTTCAAACCTGCAACATCTAATTAAAATTTACTTCACGAAAATGATATGTAATACCGTAGATCGATAAACTAACAGCTAATATGGAACATGTACACAATAGCTAGTGGCGTCTGATGGAAATGGCATTTTCAGTCGGGCTTGGTAATTTATTAAAGTCGATAAACGTACACACTTACCCTTATCGACTTTCATAAATTATAAAGGGACTATATATAGCGGTAGCAAGATTGAGTTAATACATAAGACATATTTCTTGCTTGAACTGAGTTCATAATGATCAGTGAAATATAAATCAAAGCTTTTGTTAGTCACTCCATCGACTAAATAAATCGAGCCAATTACTCCAATAATTTATTTTACCGATCATAAGTGACGCAGAAAGCCCTTAGGTAGATCGCACGTCGTAAAATAGTAAAGGGTCGCTAGGGTCATTTAATATGTCCCCATTAATTTGAAAAATACAAAACTTGGACTGAGAGCCAGGATCTCTACGAAAAATCATGTGCATCCCAACAGTAACATCATCTGAACGCAGTGAATTTAATAGGTTTCAGCAGTAACGCCACCTCTACGCAATGCAATTAATGAGTTAAATTCGAGGTTATATTAACCCCCATTTGGCGGTCGAGTTAACACGTGTCGCGTATCTGCCTTTCGTCACCAGTTTATGGGGGGCGCATGGTAAACGTTCGGGGACCGTTTGATTCCCCGAGGAAGAATCGGACGTCCAGCCGGGGGTTTGAACCTTAAAAAGCCGTGTTGTACAAGATTTAAATGTTTGTGAACGTCCAGCCGGTGGTGTTCGACCCTTAAATAAGCCGTGCATGTACAAGTCGGAGCCTCCAGGTGTGTAGACTCGACGTACTGGAGGAAATACTGGAAATAGTATCTCTGTCCACCAGGATGTAACCAATCTGGAAGAGTCGCTCCAGCTCTTGCCAAGCCCGAGCAGGGGTCTTTTCTGGGTAAATGCGTTGTCGCGAAGCCCACAATCAAACAGCAGCAGCAGCTAACCCCCATTTGCACCGTAACCCTATAGGCATAGTTTATAGTAAAGCCGAGTTTATCTTAAAGATCCCCACAGTTTTTCTGCTTAAGTCACGCTTGTATATTGAAGTTTTATTAGCAGAAAATAAAAAGCTTCAATTGAGATTGAACCAAAATGTATATCTTTATTTAAAAGTAAAAATGAAAAACATAGAAAAAATACGAAGCGACAAACTGCTTCGTTGCGATGCTTAGACAAGACTAAAGGACCCTAAAATTACATCTTACAATAGGGAGTAACTTATATTGCTATCTATAGGCTATCTATAAATCAGTTTATCTAAGAGAGACAAATAACTGTACCCATAACAGTTAAGGTTAAGGGTCTGGTGCCGTAATGCAAAACAGATGTGTATTAGGGCGCTGCAGATCTTAGAAGTACCCATTCAAAATATATTTATGAAATTCACAAAATAATGGCAAATCTTAACAGTAAGGTTATGCTTTAATATGTTTAGTATTGTCTACTTTAAGTTTGAATTGAATAACAAAGAAATACAAAAATCCATGTGTGCAGTTCAACGCGGTAGAAGTGAAACCTTCAACAAACTAAACCAAGCGGTCGCCCATCCAAGTACTAACCACGTTTGACGTTGCTTAACTTCAGTGATCGGACGAGAACTTCTTTTTACGTTTTGTTCTTAACATACAAACATATAACAACTGTATAACTGTGTTCGACCTCATTCTCTCGCAGGCTACATCCTACAGGTTTTTTTTACTGTCGCTTTTTCGTTTCATCGAGTCTCAAATCACACCCGTGCTAAAGAAGTTTCCACTTCAAAAATTGATCCCCAGTTTTTCTGCTTAAAGCGGCCTACACATGTAACGATTTATCGTACTGCACGTTGAACTGCATATCGTAGAGAAAATCGTACGGCTTGCAGTACAACCATTTTCTGTACACACGATGCAACACATCGTACTGCAGCATTTCAGATTATATTGCAGTTGCGCTGTAGAAGCGGTAAAAGCCAGCAAACAGTGGAATAATATGTCTTCCAAAATTTCAAAAAGAAAAGCTGCTGCTCTTTTAGTTACAGTGTTGTTGATTGATGAAGATGATGAACAAAAACCAGTAAAAAAGAAAAAATGGTGTAAAAAGTGGTTGTTGGACTGAATCAAATATTCGCATATGAGGTTGTTAAAAGTACTCGAACAAGACGAGCCTCTTGATTTTAAAAATTACTTAAGAATGGATTCTGATACTTATACGTCTTTGTTGGCTTTAATTTGTAATAAATCCACAATAACAACAACCACATATACTCTCGGGCGTACAATATAATGGAAAAATCGTAACTGCCACAGCCGTGACTCTACACACGTACCAACTTTCATTCAAACACGACCGTTGATACAATATTTTATGGAAGCTCCGTACTGCGAACGATACGACAACTACGTACTGCGAAGCATCCAATTTGCCTACACATACTACGATTTATCGTTACTGCAACAGTTTCGACCGATATCGTACTGCATGCAGTACGCTAAATCGTTACGTGTGTAGGCCGTTTAAGTCACGCTTGTATATTTTGTAAGGTTATGATTTAATATGTTTCGTATTGTCTACTTTAAGTTTGAATTGAATAACAAAGAAATACAAAAATTCATGTGTGCAGTTCAACGCGGTAGAAGTGAAACCTTCAACAAACTAAACCAAGCGGTCGCCCATCCAAGTACTAACCACGTTTGACATTGCTTAACTTCAGTGATCGGACGAGAACTTCTTTTTACTTTTTGTTCTTAACATGCAAACATGTAACAAACATGTATAACTGTGTTCTATCTCATTCTCTCGCAGGCTACATCCTACAGGTCTTTTTTTACTGTCGCTTTTTCGTTTCATCGAGTCTCAAATCACACCCGTGCTAAAGAAGTTTCCACTTCAAAAATGGATGAACTTTATATAATATATATATAATATAGGTTTTCCCAGTAAAATGCGTATTGGGTAAAACTTTTATCATGACATGAATAACTCGGAAGAGAGGAAGCAAGTAATGTTAACAGGTGGGAGCCCAATTCTTAATATTCCGAAAGTGAGTTGTTCTGACGAATCCTTCAAGAAGGATATTAGGTTAATCTGAAGCCACATTCTAAACTTTGGCTGTATAATTTAGTCAAACATGTACTGAATAAAGAATGATTCGATACATCATCAAATTTCTGCCAAAAAGCACTTCAAACACTAATGATAGATCTATCGACATTAAAATCAATCTCCATGTGGTATTTTTGTTCCAAAGCTATATACCATTATTCTATTGTACAGGACTGTGGATAATAATAAAAATACCTACTTGTATAACCTAACATGTTCATTTCCACATGTTAAAATAGGCTTCTGTATAGGATCGTTGTCACCGTTGTCATATTCATGTGTTATACCATGTATGGTTTTGTTATTTACAATTGAAAGGACAATATCACAACAATCATCTTTGGATATATTAAGGAGTGGGTCCTCACCTATTACCATTACTTTTTTCCTCCCTTCCGTTTCTTGTTTGCCAAGTTCGTCTTTTTATTTTCATTAACTTTGTTGCGTTTACTTCTAAATCACTTTTTAACTGCGCTTATTTTTTGTGTCAATACAGGAACGATCTGTCTGATTATCTTCGGTTGCGTCCTTAAATTTTAAATGACATTTCTCCTTACAGTAACTTGTGAGTTCCTGTAACTATTACATAATTGTTATGAGTTAGACTAAAAAAAAATAATAACATTGCGAGATTGCCAAGATTATTCTCATCTTTAGAAAGCTCTGCTTAAATTTAATTGGTGCAATAGTTCCAATTTTAAGCCACGTTGAAAATCTTAACACGGCTTAGTTAAGCTTAGCCTAGGTGCGAGCGGGGGTTAAGAACATAACTAGGGGGCACACTTCCGCTTCGTTCTCGATTGAATCAACACGTGTCGGGTAATGGCTCTTCGTTGCCATTTTGGGCAATCGTTCAGGCACCGTTTGGGCTCCCCGAGGAAGAATCGGATGTCCTAGCCAGCATAGTCTGTGTCATTGTAGTTTTTCTTAGCCAGAAGACATACCCGTTCACGCCTGTCCCCAGGCCGGGGGAACCGGATATTCCCGTTGGTGCATTTCATATCTTAGTTTTTTGTGCAAGAGTCGGGAATCACCAGGGGCACAGACACATACTGGAGGTTCACACGTAATAGGCCCCTCAAACTGGAGTCACGTGTAACACAAGTAAAAGGAGAGCTCTGCCTATGTGTAAGCGCCGGAAGAGGGGGTGCTGGTAATTGCCTCGTAGCAAAGCCATAAAACAAGCAAGTAAGCAAGCAATATAATTATGAACGTTACAATACCACCGACACCGTACCGTAAATCGAGTACTTTTTTACTCGATACCTCAATTTCGATACTGACCTCATTATCGATACTTGTACCTCGGTATCGAAGTCGTGCTCAGGCAAATCTTATCCACTCCAGGATGTCAAAAATAAAAGCAGCAATTATTTTAATAATATACAGTCCCGGGATAGAACAAATGGACCAGAAATTTTCAAAGTTCAAAATTGTATTTTGGAATCCCAGCCCAGTGTCAAAAAATGCATTTATACGATACGAATCAGGTTTAGGTGAATTTGGTTAATAAGGTAAATTCTTTAAAATAGAGAAGTTCAATTAAGAAAGTTGTAATTTCATATTGAGACGCGAATTTTAATTATGTGCAACTTTCTTAATAAGCTTTTACGCTAACAATAAAAATAAAGGTGCTTTATTCTTTGTCATTTTTCATATTTTTCGTTATAATTCTTCCTCTATAAAACCCATTCAAGCGAAATTTTCTGTACTTTAGTTTTAGATCATGCAGGTCCAAATTCGAAAATTTTTGGTCGGTTTGCCTTTTTCAGCCTCCTAACCTATATTTCGGACTACTTCTCGATACCGATACTTTATATGATATCGATACTTTTATTCTTGTTTCTATTGTAGTATCGGTATCGATATCGATACTTTAGTAATATTCTGACGTTCCTAATCATCTAGCTTATAGCATATAATTAGCTCTAGTAGATATATTTCTACATTATTATCGTTCATTTGTCGTACTTTTTGCCATACAATTTATATACCACTTGACATTATCACTAAAAAAATAATTTTTATAAGAAATTCCACGATTAGAAATTAGGTCGACCCTGATGCCCCTATATTTAAAATTTGACGATTACCGCTAGTGATTTACAACAAATTACTTAGTCGTGAAAGCGAAAATCGCAACTTAATAAATTACCATTTTCATATACCCGCACTATTTCTCACGATATTCGTGCATTAGTTCATGGAATATTTATAATAACATTAAAACAAAACAATGTTCTAAAATATATGCTTCAGCTAACCACTAATAGAAAATCATATATAATTTAAGTGAAGCAATAACAATCATCCAGTTTACCTTAGAGAAAAATCAATAATGTAATTAGCAACTATTTATAAGTGAATAAATATTTATTAACCGCAAATATGTACGTGTTCAAGAACCACATGCAAAGAAAGTGATCTTAACGAATAGCTTCCATTGAATATAATGCAGTTAACAGCCATGATACAATGAATACATCTTTGTATCATGGTTAACGGCCGTGAAAATTCTACTTTAACAGTATTTATAAGGATCGTAGTTGCGGGAGACACGTTATGCTGGAAGGAGCGTTGCCAGGAACCATAAACTTTAAATGTATATAAAATGGTGCTGTCATCATTTTAATAAAAACGTCTTGCTTGTATTTTTCACAGAAAAGCCAAAGATCATGCTTAACTTTGAAAATAGTATTGACATTAGCAAATTATTGCTTCTGTGAAAAAGTATAGGAACCTAAGAAAGTGGAGACCTTTAAAGAAGCTAAAGTATCTTTATTATATATCTAGGAATTAAAGTGGTTAATTTAATCCCGCGAAAAGAGTTTGTTTAGATTAGTTACAATAATCATTCAAGGAATTAAGGTACTGTAGTACCGCGGTAAATACATTAATTGTTGTGCCCCCTTTCGAAGGACATTTGGCTTTGCTATAGGGATGCGCGATACGATACGATATTCCAGAGTATCGATACTTTTACATCCGATACTCGATATTTAGAATCGATACTCTGCTTTGCAAGTATCGATACATTTGTATGTTGTATCGATACCTCACGATCCGGGAAGATTTTTAGTGGAAGCGGGTATAGTAATATTTCCTGCCTACTAACAAATACCCATTTCACGGAAACTTTATTCTTCAATTGCTATAAACTGCATATACTGCGAATATGTTGGGCCCTCTATCAGTTAGATGAATCCCCGATATCCACTGCAGACCTTCTTTTTTGAAATATCCGCCCGATTCCTCCCGCCTGACGAGCCCTGGGCTCACAATGTTTACATTTGTTTTTTGGCACTTCAAGCATGGTCCTACGCTCACTAAGGGGGCGCAGCAAACAAAAATTAACCAAAACTAAAAAAGAAAAAACTTTTTACAAACATAACCTTAAAAAAAACATGTCCGATCAGTGGAATCGAACCCGAGCGGCCATATCAGAGACGCAGCATTCTAACCACTAAGCCACGAGGCCCGCTGAGAGCAATTTGCTGGATCATAAAGACAACTATTTCTCAGAAATGTGAAATGTGTTTGTATTGCCCAGGACTAGTCAGGCGGGAGGACTCGGGCGGATTTCAAAAAAGAAAAGGTCTGGTTCTAGGAGTGTCAGCGCACGAAGAATTTCGTCCCTATCACAGCGTTGCCAACACGTAGATCTACGGATTTTGCTAACTCTACTCTGATTTTACGATAAAGACCTTAATTCTACGGATTTTCAGACTATCAAACTGGTGCATTTTAAATTCGAAAATATTACTAATACGATAATAATTATTAATAAAATTGATAACAAATAAGTAATTATTAGAACATTGTTATCATTTGCGCGCCTGTTAGCCTCTCCTACTCGAATGGAGTGTTTTATTTTATTGTAATTCGATCAATGGCATCGTGGCATCCCACGGAGGATTCCCCAAATCTTTTTTTAGGTTGAGTTAGTTGGGGGGTTTTGCAATATTTTTAAGGAAATAAATATGTTTTAGTTTTTATTGTTTTTTTTTTAAATTCTACCGTTATTTAAAAAATTGTGGGTTTATTATAAATTTATCTTTGTAAATAATATTTCACATTTTTCTTCTTTTATATCTTGCTATTATTGTCATTGCTCACATTCAGGCTATCCCAGCAGATTTGATGGCTAAGTAAGCTCCTTTTGTTAGATTAGGAAACTTCAGCCGGTTCTTTATTTTGATTTGCTTGCTCGTCTTAGGTTCTGGAACCGGCTGAATGTGGCCCTTAATGTCAAAAATGAGAACATACCCTACGGATTTCTACGGATATTTAACAAAACCATTGTCCCTATATAAACAATGAAAAAACCTAGGCCTACGGATTTCTACGGATATTTAACCACCTAGCTACAGATATTTTTTGGAATATCTACCGCTAACCTGGCATCATGAAAATCCCGCATCGTTAAGGTATCGATATTTTAAAAAACGATATTTTACTGTATCGATACTTTACGTTTCGATCTGTATCGATACCTAATATCGATACTTTTGAGTGTATCGCGCATCCCTAACTTTGCTACGAGACAATACGCCAGCACAGAGACAGAGGCAGAGCCAGGGGCCGATAAAGGGAGGGGTGCGCCACCCCCTGGGAATTATTACAGAAAATCATATTGCTAGAGAAATAATAAAACAATAAAATTTTATAGACAAAATTTCCAATAAAATTTTATAGAAAGATTTTCCAATAAAATTTTACAGACAAATTTTCCAAACTGACAACATTGTTTGCAGCTGATAGGGATAACTTTTTAGATTCAAATGACTTAACACCAAATTATTATTAGAGAAGAGTAGTATTTTTACCTACTTTGGATTTCGTAATAGCAGATTTGAAAGAGAGGTTTTCTGAAAAAGTGTTAAGTTCTTTCGTTTTAAGTGTATTACTTGCAAAAAACCTTGCTTCCATTAGTGATATGATTTATCTGTCTGAAAAGTTGTCAAAAATAATGGACATGTTTGGCTCCATTATTGGCAAGGTTTCTATAACACAATTAACAGGTGAGGTACAGTTATTTAAATTAATTAATAATACTTCTGATTGTGAGATTAAAGCTCTAAAATATTGCAGTGAAGAGGAATTTCCTATTATTTACAAATGTTTAAAAATTTTAAGCAGTTTAACAGTCTCTGTTGCAACTGCAGAGCGAAGTTTCTCTACTTTAAGATTGTTAAAAACGTACCTTCGTTCTACAATTGCGCAAGATAGACTTAACGGTCTTGCCCTTTGTACGTTTATAGAAATATTGAACTTAACGTAGAAAACATTATAAAGAGATTTAGCAAACAAAAAAGAAAATTTGATTTTATTATTTGACTCATTTAACATTAGGGATTTAACTTTAAAACAGTCAAAAAATAAAATCAATTTTAAAATACATGCTTCACCAAGAAATTTGTTTTATTTTTTGATTTGTTTTATTATGAAAAATTCGTTATATTTTTTGTTTTGTTTTTATTTTGAATAGATATTTTTATTGTTTTACGCTTTTTGATATGTACTTTAACGCATAAATAAAGTCAAAATAAATGTTTAAAAAATCCTTGCTAATAGTTCTTATCGTGCGCCCCCCCTGAAGAAAATGCTGAATCCGCCCCTGGGCAGAGCTACTCTTCTTTTTTTATGGCAGTGGCACACACACTAAAAGGATATCCTATGGCACTGGACGAGCGGTGTGTGTGCGAAGATGTTTATTGACACGGTTCTTGAATAGTTGTAGGTTGTAATTAGGGGGAAACAGATGTCCTGGGAGTGAGTTCCACAGTGATCAGGGCGCCAGACAAAGGAGTCCTTGTAAAGCGATGTTTTAGGTGTTTCCAATTGTACGACGAACTGGTGCGCTTTTGCCGTCTGTCGTGACTGTCTGACAGGCGTTGCCATGGGCGGGATGACGCCGGACAAATCCTGGGAACATCTGCGAAAGCATTTCGGCTACATGTCTCCGGTGTTGAAGACTATCCAGATTCCGGGTCAACTCCGGGTCGCCGGTGAGACGCATAGCTATCTTGTGAATGAAATCCAGCAGCTTTAGGGTGTGCTTTGGTGCGGCACCCCAGATATGTGAGCAATATTCTAAGCTCGGTCTTATTTGCGCTTTGTAGAGCAAGAGCAACTGCTGCGGTGTATACAGTTTTTTATTGCGAAATAGCGCACCAAGCTTTTGGGAGGCTGATTTTGCGATGTTAGCAACGTGGTCATGCCAGGACATATTGCTGTTGACCGAGACACCCAGTAGTTCGATTGACGAGGATGAAGGAACAGTCGATTCCGCCATAATGAGGTCAGGGCCCGCCGTATTGGCCCTCTTGGTAAACGTGGCTGCTTGGGTCTTTGCTGCATTGAACTGGACCAAATTTCTGTCGCCCCAAGTTTGAACTTGCTCCAGGTCTTGATTAATTGCTGTAATCTGCTCCTGTCTACGGTGATAAGTCTCAGTTGCTGGTAAATTGGAAGACAAGGGTACTGTCATCTGCAAAACTGTAAACAGGATTATTCGTTTCGGTCAGCAAGTCATTAATAACGATGAGAAACAGAGTTGGTGAAAGTATTGCGCCCTGATGCACACCCGCGTTAATGGTGAATGTGTCTGAGATGTGTCCATCAATTGCAATGTTCAGAGATCGGTTCTTAAGGAAACTGGCAAGCCAGCTGCAGAGAGAGGCTGGCAGTCGGAAGGACAGCAGTTTGTTGAGCAATAGTTCATGCCTAACTCTGTCGAATGCCTTCAAAATATCCAACGCAATCGCTCGAGACTCTCCGTAGTTTTCAATTGCCCTACTCCATTTATGAGTGACATCGGCCCATATTTCTCCTGTCGATCTTTCTTTGCGAAAGCCGTATTGATTATCACTGATTATTCTGTTGTTCTCGAGGTACTTGAGTAGTTGCTGATTGACTACACGTTCCATGACTTTGTAGATTATGGGAAGCAAGGCAATTGGACGATAATTTGAGGGCGTGATTTTCTTGTCTCTTTTTGGAGCAGGTTGAACTCGAGCAACTTTCCAAGAAGATGGGTATAGGGTGGGTGCGCCAGTTAGCCGACCGCCCCCCGTTTTCGACCAGTTCCAAACATATTTGATTAAATTAAGAAAACCATTTCACTGTTAAATATTTCTAAACCGTTTCTGGAAAGATTCGAATGTTACCCGTGCATTATTATAGTTTTCGCCCTCCTACGGCAATAATTTAAACTGAAATCTCATTTAGTTTCCGACCATGTCCCGCGAAAGCAGCATCAACAGGTTTTTGTAACAAAATATATAGTGAAAAAGGCTTCGGAAAATAGTAAGTAACTTCAAATTTATTTTTAGAAGGAGTAGTATTACCATTGTATGTAGTTGAATGGGGTCCAATTTTAGTGTAAATTAAGAAAAAACATACATTTTCAACTTTTTAATAGGAGTGTACGGCAAACTGGTATTTCAAATTTAGTAAAATCTAGTTTTCGTCCAGGGCGGTCGAAAACCCGGTCAAGATCTTTAAATTATTTCGTCTGTTTTTATTAAAAGGGGACACATATAAGGCCTACTTATTATTTTATTGGATTTTAAATAATAGAGATTTTACACCTTCCAGTTTTCGTACGCTATTTTAGCGCGAAATTTAAATTTTTCGTAGAGCGGTCGAAAACAGGTATTTTAATCCCCAGTTTTCGACTAGTATGGTCAATGTGCATATTGAATATGTACAAAAAGAGACCCTTTTTCGACATACCTGAAATTTTTTGTTCTTACCTATTCCTGAGTCAAACAAATTGGAAAACGCAAATAAAGAGACCGAGCCAGAACACCAAAAAATCAAACAAACTTGGACAAGCCTGAATTTCACATTGAATCCAAATTGAATTTTGAGAATTCAAATGAAGAGACGTAACAAGGAATCAATACACATTTGAAAAGAGATGACACGAATGTGCAATAAATGAACTATTAAACCATTTACTGACCAATGTGTGCCATGCTGAAGAACTTGAACAAATCGACAAAGAGGACACATCATATGAAACCAGATTAAACTGTGATAATAAGAGTGATGCTCCCAAGATAAATGTACCTGAAAAAAATATTGGACAAGCAGGCAGCAATAAAGATATTGAGCTAAGCAATAATTGTGTGTATTGAAAATTCTTTGAAATATTAAAACCATCCGGACATTTCTAGTAAAAGTTTTAAACAAACAGATAACATGCCAAGAGCTATAAGTAGTCAAGCCCGAAGAAATGTATATAATAAAAAAGCTAAAGAAAGCTCAATCTATAAAAAGAAAGAAAGAAGAACGGGCGCTCGCCAAAGAACACAAAGAAAAGGCAAAGAAAATTAGAACTACTAAAAAAAGCCAACCAGTGAAAACGATTCAGCAAGAAACAATACACCGAGCAATACACCAAGAGAGATTATTAAATGTGATGCTTGCGACGAAGAACTGATAAGCGACATTGAAGAAGATGAGGAGAAGAATATTGGATGTGACATATGCACCAGGTGGTTTCATCTCCGTTGTACCGACTTTATTGCCCTCAAGTATGAAGAAGTTGCAACCAAAGATTACACGTGCTATGCATGTTCTTAAGTTTTCTGTTAAATATTTTAATAGGTTATTTCCAACAGAAAATATTTTGTTACTTATTTTCGAGTTTTGTAAATGTTTTAAAGAATATAAATATTGGATTTTAATATTAAATTGCCTAATGTTTAATTTATTTGCTATAAATAAAACTACCTGTAAAGTCTTTACGAAGTCAATTGGAAAAGTTGAGACTCTTAATGATTTCTAATTACTTTATGTAGGCGCTCACCGACAACCTGAGAACAGACGTGCCGACATGAAATTAAGAGACCCAACTTTTTCAATTGACTTGGTAAAGACAATACCTATTGCAAATATACGGTCCAAAACCACCGTAACATATCGAAAAATGGCTATACCTGACCGAAAACTGGTTCTTTCTTGGTCGGTTTGAGGAAAACGGCGGTCGAAAACAGGTAAAATATGCATCTTTTCAGTTTTTTGTTTAATCAAATTTTCTCTTTACCATATAGTAAACTATATATATGTAGTAAGAATCTCTGATTCTGATTCCATAAACAATATTCTGAATTAGGTGCGGTTAAAGTCAATTCTTGTGTTAAA